>OX465285.1:85307636-85537586 GCA_949987705.1 Thereva unica
CGATTTCTATTGCAAAATTAGAAATTTGTGTTTTTAGCACTTTGATTACTAGACTCTGTAATAAACCTATGCTCTATTTATAGCCCAGTGGATAACGGTTTTTGGCTCCGAATTCTTTCGGACAGCGCCGAATAATGCAAAATTTGGAGTAGGTAGAAGTTCAAGAAACAAAAGTTATATTGTGTTGAGGTGTGCGTTTTCCCTGGGGTTGAATGCTACCCCTTCTAGGGGGTGGAAATAGGCGCACTCAAAATAAATCATAAATCTATAGAGGAGTGGATTGAAAGCAAAATGTGTTATATACATGTTTTTCTTTAAATCAATATTTCACGAGTTATTCGCGATTGAAATTGTTGATTTTTCATCTAAAAAATGCATGTTTTAGATGGGTTTTTCTGAATAACTTAAAAACCAAACGTTTTTTTCAAAACACATATTGTAGAAGAAATAAAGCTTTTAGAATAACAAATCGATTGATATTTAATTTATTTCTGTAGATGAAACACAACTCGAGGTATGAGTCTTTAAAAATGGCCGTTTGCTCGCCGAAAACTGACGTTAAATAAAGACAAAACGACGAATTTTTGGAGAAAAACTAATTGGACCTTATATAAAGTACTTGTAAAGACCTTTATAATGAGCTTTGGTAAAATTCATTAGCATCGATGCTAAGCTGGAGTTATGATGAAAATAACATGGTTTTCTTTTTCCCGAGAGAAAAGCTGCAATAAAACAAATGCCTTCATGACAAGAATTGAAAGTAAACGAAACTCATGTACTTTAACTTTGTTTAGGTATTAACAATATGTTTGAAAAAAAGTTAGATTTACGTTATCAATAAACTTTGAAATTTTTGAAAAAAAAAATCCTTTTTTCCGCAATAGATAAAAAACTAAGTGAGATACGAAAAAACTGATGACACAGAAACGAAGGGCTTTTTTAGAGAAAAATTTTGGTTTTGTTTCGATTCTGTGCGATGAAAACCAATTGAGATACATATCTTCGTTGTCAGTTCGCATATGAGTGCGAGGAGAACCTTTCCCGAGCAATTTAAACTTTAGAATCTCAAAAAGTAAGGGTTCAAAACAGTTCAACTTTGCAGGACTTGTATCCGTTGAAATTCCCTGCGAATTGAATTTTGTAGCGATAATATATCTCTATTTTTTTTCTATTTTCCAATGAAATTATCGAATCAGGTAAATTGTATTAATCTCGACAATTTTAAAGCATTAATAAACACATCTACATCTTAAAAACGTATTTATGCATGTATGAAATAGCTCTTACTTTTGGTTTGGAGCCCAATTCCACTCGCTCCAAGTTGCGATAAGAAAAATATGTGCCCCGCTTTAAAATTACTATTGGAGCACTCAAAAATCGCTCTTAATACCTCAAAACAAATTTAAAAAACAATACCTCAAAACAAATTTGGGAGCACCCAAAAATCACCTTCAATGCCTGAGCTTTTTTTGGACCGATTTTACTGTGTAGCCATACATCTACTGTAGATTTAATTCAATATAAATGCACCATTTCAAAATTTCCAGTTGTTGAAATTTTTTCACAAATTTCTCAATATGGGGTAGTTTCTACAGGTACAGACGTTGCAATAATTTAGAAATAATAGTATAAACAAAGAGGGGATAGTAATTTATCATAAATGCACGATTAAAAATTTTAAACCGTTAAAACTAATTTTGTTGTGATTTTCGTCATAGGGGGTTTGGAGGGGATGAAACATTGAATTAAATCATAAATTACATTCCAGTATATATTTAAACGTATTTTAATCGACATATTGCTTAAATATATTGTTTTTAAATTTTTTGTCAACAGGGGTAGTTTTCACCCCCTAAAAATAAAAAGCACACATCAAGAACATATAACTTTTGAAGAGGAGGGTAAGATAAGCTAAATTACCAAATTTCACAAAAAAATCGGTGCTGTCTGAAAGAATTCGGAGTTAATACACTATTTTTACCGCTATCCACTGGACTATTAATTTTAATGGAAAAATGCGTTACTCCCTGTAAATGTTCATATATTTTAGCCATATTCGGAAATTTAAAATAGGGCCGACAAATATTATTTCCCGGGCCGCTAAGGTGCTGCCCATCCGCCCCTGGTTCTAACCAACCAGAACTTTCAGAGTTCAAAATTTTGTTTTCAGAATTTTGTTTTCATTAAAATTTCAACTTCAATCACATTTTTCTCCAAAAAAAAATACGTACTTATCAACATTTTCTTTCAAAATTGGAAACCTAGGACCATTTCCTGGCATTTATTTTAAATAACCAAAATTCTTCTGTAAAGTATATCAACTGAACGAAGAGCTAAAGTGTGCTAAGTGAAAATAGTATGACAATTGAAAAAAAAATTGATTATATAAATCGGTGTAGAAAAACCCCGCCCTGGTACCACGACGTTTTCTTTCTTACAAGGGTCATTTTGAGCATTGTACGCTTTTAAAATCCACTATTTTTTACTCAATATACATCAATCGAAAGATAATTTGAATAGCTACAACTTTATAATTTGATTTTTTTCGATCCGAGGTCACGTTTTTCTTTTATTCGCTAAAAACCGTTTTTTTTTTCAGTTTCCAGAATTTTTTAGGTTAGGTTCGCCATTCCAAATTCCGAAAAAAAGACGCTATCTTTTTTAGAATTTTTTTTCCTATATGACCATATTTTTTGTTTTCTGTTGGCAATTACTAGATGGATTTGTGTAGATTGATTGGACTATAATCTTGTTTTATTGAAAGGCGTTGCAAAGCACGCGGGTATTTGCTAGTGTCTATACTAATATAAAATATAGCTCCAACTTAAAGACACACACAGGGGATGAACGCGAAGGTCGGCGAAAACGAAGGCCAATTCCTTCGCTTTTTGAATAAAATCTCGAGTAACATTTCTTGAGAAAAATTTAAATAAAATCTCGGAGCGAAAATTTTTGGAGAAGTAAAACTTCCCCAGTTTTTCTTGAATGAGAAAGTACAGGAACAGAAATTGGGTGACTTTGTGTAAGTTCTTGTACTCATGAGAATTCTTATCAATTTTTTTTTTCTTTTCATAGCTTTAAGTTTTTCTTTTAATTCTTAAATTCTGAAATTGCGCCCCCGACAAATTGCGCCCGGTGCAAGTGCAGCATTCGCACCTATGATGAAAACACCGCCCCTGGGTGCAAGAAAATTATTTTTATTTATTTATTTTTATTTTTAGCACATGCATGGTTTACGATGCTGGGGGATATCAGGAACCAGACGCAGAAGTCTATATTCACGATAGTCAATAAGAAAGCAGCGTATTATGGAATTAGAATAGGGCGGAGATTTGGTCAAAACGGCGTAACTTGTAACCAAAGCGAACACAGCCGTTAGAGGCAATTTCAAGTTTTCGGACGCAAGAGGAGTCAAGAGCAGAAAAAATAGGCAGGACATGCATTAGAAGAAGTAAAATGAGTGCCTTCACTAAGTACATACGGACAGTCCTACTGAGCAAACCGCAATTTAACCTAAGTTTCGACAGTTTAACCAGGGTACGAAAATCCTCACTCATATGTGACTCATTCAACTCGTTCCTCATTCACGAACGAGGTGTTTGCTAGTACCTTCCCTCGTTGTGTGAGTAACTTTTTACAGGAATTTTCAAACTCGAAACAAAGACTTCACGAGTTCCTCATGAGTGAGCATTTTCATACCCTGCAGTTGCCCGTATGTTTTTCGAATAATGGAACACATGAATAGGTCATTTTTGCATTCGAGATAACTCCTAGATTTCCTACCTTCTCAACACTGACTAAAGGGACCCCATTACAAACGACAGTGGAGAGGTCATGACGAACACAGTGGCAGAATGACAGAAAAAGATGCAATGGGACTACGAAGAATTGAGTTGAAGTAAGTTTGAGGTCGACCAGGACGAAACACGGCGTAGATCAGCAAGCTCGTCAACAGATCTTTGGATTTGATAGACTGATCGACTGCCACCCATTTATGAGTCGAAGTCGATCACTATCAGGAGCAGCGCTTTCATAGGTGCAAATGGTGCACTTGCACCGGGCGCAATTTCCGAAATGAATATTTAAAAAAAAGTTAAACTTCCAAATATTGCAAAAGTGTTCCGGAGTAACGGCACAGAATTTGTCTGTCTTTTTCCATTGTTTTTTGCAAAATGTGGCCAATCCAATTCCATTTTGTTCGTCTGATTTCGTCGTCTATCCTTTCTTGGCCGAAGCGAGAGAGTTTGGTGAAGTTAAAGTACAAGCAAACTCAGCACAAAAGAAAGAACGCGAAGCAAATTGTGATTGGACAAAAGCAGGGGTGAAGTTTTCATAGGTGGAATTGGTGCATTTGCACCGGGCGCAATTTCAGAAAAAAAGTGAGAGTATTCCCAGGCCTTATTTTCATATATTAAAGGAGCTCCAAAGATTGTTTGTGTCTTTTTCCATTGTCCTTCAATACGAACAAAGAATGAACAGCTGATGGGGGTGCAATGTGGCATAGTACACCGGGCGCAAAAAAGCCAAACGACGACCCTGATCACTATAGTCAAGATTTTAAGTTGCTATCAGCTTTTCAAGGACCTTAACCAGAAATGGAAGAATACTACTAAATGAGAAGGACAAGCAGAAGATGGGCATTTGGGTGGATATTGGTATAATTAAAGTAAGCTTCCACGACGAGGGAAACTCAGATACTGTGAGGCAGGAGTTGAAAATATGAATTAAGACGGGCAATAGGCAAGGAATGAGCATATTTAGAAACCTGGGCGGGATGTTATTACTACCAGTCGCTATAGATTTAACAGAATTTAGGGCAGGCGCACTTCGAGGGTCCGAAGAAATATATTTCAACCACTTCGGTGTATCACGTCCAGATGATTTTCAAGTTTTTAATCCTGTCAAGGTGTTACAGTGAAAAGACAAACAACATGTAAAATTCAATAATCCTAAAACCAACCCAAAAAAATAATCTCTTCAAAAAAAAACCACCAGAAAAAACCAAATATTTCTTAGAATGTTAATTAGCAAAAGGATTATCCCGAATTAGTTAATGTCCGTTTATTTAAAGACAAAAGCGCTCAACGGCTCCTCACACATCGATTTATTTTACATTATTGCAGCTTAGCCGTCGTGAATCCCGTCTGAGTCGGTTTATTAATAGAACCACAGAAAAATTAAAACAACAACAAAAATTCAGCCTGAAACAAATCGTTACAGCTGCGTTGTGAATGAATGTGGTTCAGCTTAATTTGGCTGCAACGTGTTGATCCTGGATAATCTCGGGCGAGAGTCTGGATGGAATATGAGGAGATCGTAAAGTAATACGAGGAACATGGCCGAGGAAATATCCAAACGTGTGCACTGGGGATAAGAAAAATTTTAGATGGTCGAATTACAATAAGATAATGGCCGGAAGGAATAAAGAACGAAAGGTTAGTCATACTTTGATAAGAAGTTCGATAACGGTTTTTTTTAGAGAGATCGATTGCGTTTTGAGATAGTTATGGCACTTTATTTTACAAAATCTGACCATTCAAGCCACAAACAAAAGCAAACTGGAATCTGCATTTCGAGAGGCATAAAAGACTACATTATACATTCAGAGTATCGAATCGTTCTAAAGCACTTAGAAGGTTAAGACCAAGCGAATATATGTACTCAAAATTCTCGGTAAACATAATCAATAATATAAAAATAATCACAGAAATATCAAGACAAAGCAACCGAACTAAACCAACTTTTGGCATATGACTGTAACCATCTAAGTTTCGCTCTTCACAATTGGGAAAAGAAAGTAGTCCCTCAATGAAACCCCTCACGGCGGGCGGGGCAAGAGTCTACTCTCTAAAAATGAATCAGTGAAAATTTTATTGGTTCATCCGGGGTTCATCCGGGGCCTCGGTAGTCTAGAGGTAAGGCGCCTGACTGCTATTCCCAGGGGTCCCGGGTTCGAATCCCGGCGGTGCCACGGTCCTTCGCCTTTCCCACCTAACTTTCCTTCTTTCTTCTTCCCTCTTTACATTCCGGATTCCCCTGTCATAGCCTTCCCTAGTCCTTCCCCGCTCCACCAAGCGCATGCCATCGGTTGGTTGATGAGATTCAACTCGATTCAGGAGGCATAACACTCCAGCGAGTTGTCCTCGACGCCCCGATGTCAGAGTCGCGAAATGGTTGTGAGTTGGTGGAATAAAAATATCGCGGCTAGGTTGTGACAGTTACTTCCTTCTCTTCTCTCTATCTTCCGGCTAGAGCTGCTGTTCGACATTCACTCAAATATTCACAAAAATAGATTGTCGACAGTACAAAGGGACTTTCCCTAAGCCTCTAGTCTGTCACATAAAAAAAAAAAAACAATAATTTCACTGGAAAAGAACGGAACTGTTGTACCGGTTATAATGATCAGAACATCATTATGTGTAATCTCGAGTGAAGCAGTTTAGTTTCAGGACTTCTTCCGCGACAACGCACCAGAGTAAAGCAAATAACACTGATCCTTGCGGACAGCCGGTAGATTTAGGGATCTCCAGTACCCAATTATCTTCGAGGTAGGTCAGGGTGCAGCAGCGAAGAACCCTAGGCGCGGAACGGCTAGAGGGTAGACCATTAAGAAATTTTACGAAAAGAGGAAGTATTCCTGCATGGTGCCAGGTCGGCAGGAGGTTCCAGGGAATGGGAAGAACGAATTGAAGATTTAGTTAAACAGGGACGCGTCCTAGTCCCGGCCCGCCGACAACTGTCGACACCCACCAAATTTTTGGTGGAAGGCAGAGACCGACGAATGCCGACGGGCCTGCCTGAAAGCGAGGAGTACTCAGAGAAATCGGAACAGTCTGCATTTCGACAAGCTCCTTTTAGGATATAAGGAAACGAAAAAGAGGCTGAACAAGGCCGTCGCTAGAAGTAACTCCGAGCACTTCAAGAGGTTGTGCAGAGAAGTAGACTCGGACCAGCGGTTAAGGGCAAGAATACCAAACAAAACGGCGAAGCTATCAGCTGCGATAGCGCAAGACAGGTTCGCTGAATGCTGTAAACATGCTAAGGGCGACGGCGACGGTGCACACAAATTAAAAAGCACACACAAGAATAATCATCTTCGACATCCGAATGCTACACACGCGCACAGGAACATACGAGAATAGCAACACAATCCCATGTCACACCGCCCAGGCAACTTTGACGGGCGACGGCTACGAAATAGAACTTGGATTGATTGAGTCGCCACTCTCGGCGACCTCGTCGTCGAGTGGTCTGCATATTGTGCTGCACCCTTCATACACATAGAAAAGCTGTGTGTTCTATTCGTTTTTGCCAGTCGCTGTGGAAACTATTTTCGGCCTTAGCATGTTTACAGCACAAGTCACTAGAGCGTGCCAGAGAGAGGGGATCTTCCCAGAGCGATGGAAGCAGCAGAAATCGGGCATCTACCAAAGCCGAGGGGACCCATCGTCCTACAGAACGATATGTCTCCTTAATTGCATAGGCAAACTCTTCAAGCGAGTGATTTGTAACAGGATAGCGTTGAAAGGGTAGGAGGCCTTTCGGACATGACAGCAGGACCCGACTATAAGGTCTTGATTGCAAACGGTAGGTGGCCCTCAATGTTCCAGACTGAAACCCATGATATTGAGACCTGTGGTAAGCTCAACCTTAAGAAAGGTTTGAAAGGCGCCAATATTAAAATTTCTTCGGCTAGTCAAGCTCCCACCAAGACACTTTCATCTAGAAATTTTCTTCCAAAATAGGATGTCTTGACGTACCCTAGAGCCTGGCCAGAAAAGAATAAGATCCGGGTCTGCTGGAAACTAGGGTATATCCAGGGCTATAAGGTTGCAGACAAGCTCCCGAGGCAAGTGTCTGAGAACCCATCTGTGCCATCTCATGGCCCATCTCCTAGTTTTTGATATAGGACTGGGTTAAGGGATTTAAATCTAACCTACTGGAAATCGCCCCAGTTCCAGACAGGCTGAAGAACTAACAAGACGCTTGCTGTACGGGGCGTTATCACTCTAAAGAGTGCGAACCTTAGGCTGTTGATGGGATATCTCACTGGCCATGTGGAGCTGTGTTACCAGCTCCACAACCTAGGCGAACGAATTATGTCTTTCAGCACAGGGCCGAGATGGGAAATGCTAAGTTGAGTGGAAGCCTCTATACGGCAGTCCTTGATTCGACTGAAACGTCACTTTCTTCAACTCAAACGACTAATCGTGCCGTGACGACCAGGGCCGTGTCTGGCCAGTGTTCCAAAATTAAAAGAGGCTAAATCGAAAAGAGATAAGTGCACAACACAAAAACGCAACACCAAGACAACCTATTCGTCTGTGGGACCATGCCTTAAGCCCGACATACGAGTATATTGCATTCAATCATGTTTCATCAGATTTAGAATTGGGTTTACAAGCCAAAATCGCTCAAAAAAAATTCATTTATTCAAATCAAAGTGATTTTTGAGTGCTCCAATAGTAATTTTCGGGTTGCGAATTGGGACTCCAGGCCAAAACCGTCCCGGATTTTGTTTAGATATTCTGAGTGATTTATCATCCTTCTCCGCCTGCCTTCTCCTGGGCGCACTACTAAAAATGATAAACATTCAATTTATCAGCACTCAAAAATCACTCTGAAAATCTGAATTTTTATTTCTGGAACTATTTTGATATGACGCCTCAAATCTTAAGATGTACTTTTTCTTTATATGATGTTTTACCTTGGCGGCATCCTAGAACCCTGGCACGCAGGCCGTAACAAACTCAGGCAAGGCCCTGGCGACGACCCAACTTTCAGCACAGGGTCCCTAGGTTCATCTCGGGATGCAAAGTGCAAACTATGCATGAACAACGACGAGACTTCTGCACGTGTTCTTTGGGAGTGTTCTGCTCTGATATGGCTTAGTAGAAGAACGTTTATCAGAGAACTTCTGAGTCCCGCTCAGGCTTGGTCTTCCTAAAGAGCTTCTTTCGTTAGTCCTACTGGTGATGAATTTTACAGGCTCAGCATAAGACGCACGAGCGGTGTTCACGATTGAGACGTTTGAGAAAGTCGTGTCAATATTCGCCTCTATTCCGAGAAGCGGAGCTACGATTTGACTCATAGTAAAAAGGTTATTAAAGAGTTTGGGGTGGGAGGTATTTAATATATATATTTTACTACTTTTTTTTTTATTAATTACTTTAATTTATTTCCTTCAAGCATTTCTTGCCAAAATTAAATTAAACCCAAAAAGTTTAAACTTTACCCTCCCTAATCCCATTTTGTTGTATAAGTGCGTAAGTAGTAAAAATAGGGTATAATCTCATAAAACGTGTGCGGTAAGTACCTTAATCCCATACTAGCAATCCTAACCGTACCAAACTTGTGCCATCTCTTTACCTCTTGCCCCCACAATATTTTTAACCCTTATCTTCGATTAGCCAAACCCCAAACCTTACCCCGAGCACAAATATGGCATCACTTTTTAGTCCTCGTGTAATAAATGAGTTTATCAAAACTCCCGTCATGGATAAAAGGGCATTCACTTTACCCAGCTAGAGGAGAAAAGCCGCCCACCCCCCCCCCCCCCCACCCGGCCGAGAAAGTGTAAGCCTTATATTTGCTGTCCTGTTCGCGCACTTACGGGGTGCGGTAAAGTTTAATTGTATTTTAACTCTTCGGGGAGAAACTTGGGAAATTTTATATTTTGTCATAAATTTTACATCATCCATTCTAGTGGAGGACCTAAAAAACCCTCTCACAGCTCTCCGAAGGCGCGTTGTATTATAAACGACGCGCGGGTTCGAAATTCTGCCCCAGCGTAAAACACCCCCGCCTCCCAGAAAAAAATGGAGTAGAAAAGGGTGGGGGCGAGCGCGCGGCATGGGGGCACCTGGAAAGTATCCTACTGGCATAAATTACAAACTTTTTGTACATAACGAAACCATTAAGTGGCACAACTTAGCATTACACATTTTTACGCGTAATTTAATGAGAGATGAGTGTCTTAAGTATTTTCATAAATTGAAATTTAATTTGCATTACAACAAAAGGTGCCCGCCGCCATCACTGCGCCCCATAACCACCGGCACATTGCCCGGGCGCCCATCGCCATTTTGTCGGGAGGCGGGGGGGGGGGCTAGGGGGTTGGATCGTTTGGGGCGGCTGCTGGTCCGTCGCGCGGAAATCATATCCCAGGTATTTAGGCGCTCGTTTCCGCTGATATTTTATATTATAACCGCCCCCAGAAACTGCTGTTTGTTGAATGACTGACGAGGACCCGAATTATTTATACCGTCTGAGGAAATTTATGTCTGGAGAAAATTGCTTTTAAGTGTTGTTGAAAAGTTTCCATCTCTCGCCCGTGAATATTAAACAAAAATTTTCTGTTATTGTCTAATTTTTTGGCGGGGGACCGGGAGGGGAGGGGGTGTTAACTGAAATTAGGACCAAATGGGTTCCATTGAAACTTTTACGATTTGTAACTGAAACAGGCTTTAATATTCGACTGCAAATTATTATTCGTTTTAGTTTAATGGCGGCGGCGGGGTCTTTTCTCCCCCCGCCCCGTCGTCATCAACAGGAATAACGGGGGGCGATATAAATTGTTATTATACAATTTCCCTGGAGGGGGTAATTTGTTTTAAGGGTTTCCGCTCTCTTCTCTTGTTCCTTCTTTATTTTTTACTTATAATTTATTGATTAAAGGGCACAAAACCATAAATATTGACACCAGCCAAGAAAGTAAGCAAGTGTACCCACGATAATTGGGGCTCATTTATCAATGTATAACCTTTGTTACTTAGCATATTAATGAAAAAAAAAAAAAGGTTTTTTTTTGGTAGCAACTGTTAAACACTTTCCCGACAGGTTGTACAGACCAACAAAAAAAAATTTATTCCTCGGGATTTTTCCTGTTAATTTTTTTTTCTGTTTTTTTGCGTGTAAATGGGAGCACCTTATCGTAATATTTTTTAATTTTACACCTTTTTATTCATCGTTGAATTATTTAAAGTGGGTTAAAATTATTTTTAAAAACAAAAAAAAATCGAAAAAGAATTGCAGATCCGTGAAACTGTGTGTTTCATGCGGTTTTTACGTAATGGGGGTATATGACAGAAGCAGATACCAGATAAGTTCAGGTGAAATTTTTTGATTGGCCTATATGGGGACATTGTATTCAGTAATATTTTTTTTTTTGTTTTTGAGGTAAATATATCGAAAAAATGAGGAAAGGATTTTCTGGCAGGTGCCTACAAAGCATAATTCTCAAAAATGATTTAAAAATCAATAAAAGAAATTTTGGCTGAAATCTGCAGAGAAATTATACAAGTATTGGGAGTAATTGAACGCTTATGACGAATGCATTCTGATTTGAAAAAAAAATTAACGATCATGCATCAACGTACAAAGTACAAATTTAAACGTCTAATCTTCATAACAGGAAATGACGCACTAGTCTTATACCCATACGTTAGACCTGGCTACCGGTCTATAAAATTCGATACTTCCAAAGAAGATCTTCGTTGGTGGTCCCTCTTTTCTGACTTTCGCTCTCTGTGTATCCACCCCATCAAAGTTTATACCATGACGCAACTCAATCTTAGTACAAGTGCTGGACTACCAGCCTGCCATGCCGTTCAGGTTATGGTACATGGTTTGATTTCAAGGACAGAAGAAAATGTAAGTTAGAGGTCTGGAGGGTGCTAAAATAAGTGTCGTTGAATACCCGAGTAAAAATTTAAAAAAATGGCCTTACAACGGGTGAATGCAGGCCGCTTTGGCTTTTTAAGTGGCATACGATGGCCGTCGAGTTATTAACTATTTTAAATGGGAGCATCACGACGACCAAATTTGACGAAAATAATTGTTTTTTAATCGCATTCTATACAAAAAACTGGGAAATATCCTGTCGGTGTGTGTGTGATGTACAGCACTATGTTTCAGAGACAGAGGACTATGTTTCAATCAAGGTCAGTGTTCGCCCGTTTTAAAGATATTTTTTTTTATTCGGGTATCCGCTTTCAAATATAGAATGTTATGCAAGTCTGGAAATACTGAATGGGAAGATTGTTCTCCAGTTGTGTTGATCTATTCAAAAATAAACATCTAACAACAAACAAGGAACTAAAGCGATAAAACTTCGTCAGGCCAGCTACATTCGTACAATGGCTGAATGGGGGCAAGGAGTGTGTGGTCGCGCGATATAGCATTAAGTCGAGTCATGCTAAAGTGCTTTTCGAGGTTCCAGCCTAGATAAACGGATTAAATTCTAGTTGGGAACGAATGTAGGACCTAAAATTCAAGCCGCGGATATGCTGGCTGATACTGTATAAATTAAGAAAAGTAGTGAAATGCCTGTTATTAGGACTGAGACCGAATTTTGTTTTGGAGGCTTTGAATTTTACACGGTTCTTACAGCGTATATCAAAAATGAGTTCGGTAACCCTATGGATAGACTTGATAGCGCCCGCTCTAGCTGTTACGACGCTCTGGACAGAAAGACAAATTGCGGTCTCTTTAGAATATAATACCTTGATCAAAAAGTTCCCGGAATCACCATCGTGCGGCACTCTCAGTCATCCGATTTGAGTTCTCTTTTTTTGCAAGTTGCCACATCTGTCGTTGACCTTCTATGAAAGTTTCAGCTTGACAGCTTTGTAAAAGTGACGTCGTATTGTATATACATCTGCGATTGTGCATGTTTTCGATTTTGTACAATTTTAAAAATGGAATTGGATTTGCAACAACGAGTTTGTATTAAATTTTGCGTTAAAAACGGTTTCAATGGTGCGACAAAATTGCAAATGATAGAAAAGTGTTTCGGCAACGATACTCTGAAGAAAACAGTCGTTTATCAATGGCACGAACTGTTGGTCTTCTTCCCAACCGGAGTTTTATTTTGTTGGCCGTAATCGCCAAATAATATCCGCAATTAATTAATACAGTGAAACTTTATTTATTCACACTTTTTTAATAAGTTTTATTACACCTTTATTTTTATAATTTTATTTAACTATATACACTTAACGATTCTTTTAGATTATTTTCTTTTTTAAATTAAAATGTGATGACTGATTTTCTCTGGTTTGTTTTTATTTTTCCTTCACTGACAACTGACAATCAATTAATTAATTAATTAATTTTTCCATTACTCGATGCAAGTCGGCTATGCTTTTGTGCAAAGTCTTTTGCAGTCAAGTAATTGTCGAGTAGTAGGACGATGTCCCTACAGAACATTTCAGAAGTAGCCGTGAGTCCTTGAGCGATGATAAACGCAGTGGCAGGCCATCGACATCGAAAACCAACGAAAACATCAACAAAATCAAAGAATGGATGACCGTAGACTGCAAATTGACCATTAGAGAGATGGCAGAGCAGTAGGTCATTGCTTTTGGAACCGTTCAAGGCATTTTGGTTAATGATTTGGGCCTCAGACATGTCGCTGCAAAGCTGGTGCCGAAAGACCTAAATTTCATCCAAAAAAGGGACCGTTTGACGTCGCAAAAGACATGATTTCCAAGCCCAAATCCGACCCAACATTCGACAAACGGATCATTAGTAAAAGCGAGACGTGGATTTATGAGTATGACACGCAATTCAAACATCAAACGAGTGAATGACGTGCACCGAATGAGACGCGACCAAAAAAAGGCGTTTTCAGACGAAAAAGAAGGCGATGCTTACAGTTCTCATGGATAACAAGGGCGTTGTGTATCATGTATTCCTTCCACAAGGCCAGACCGTCAACAAGGATTATTATTTGGGCGTTATGAAATGTTTTCGTGAAGCTATACGCCAAAAAACCGGATTTGTGGGCAAACAACTCGTGGATCTTGCACCACGATAACGCACTTTCGCACTATGCCATCGTTATCCGTGAACATTTGGCTAAAAACGGAACGAATACCATTCAACAACCACCGAGTTCACCTGATTTGGCTCCTTGCGACTTTTTCTTATTCGATCGACTCAAGAAACCGCTCCGCGGAACGCGTTTCAGCACCCAAGGAGAGATCATGTAAAAATCGAAAAAGGCTCTGATGGCCATACCACAAACCGAATATAAAAAATGTTTTGAGGATTGGATCCAGTGCTGGCATAAGTGCGTTGCAGTCGATGGGGAGTACTTTGAGGGAAACAATATCAATTTTGATGTATAATCTTGTATTTTTAATTTCCTGAATAAATATCGGGCACAAATAATGAAGAAGAGTCTAAATCGTTGTAGTTAGGACAAGAAAGTTTGAACACAATGTGACATTTTGTAATATAACCCCCTATTCAAAATTGTGACTTGTCATAAGTCACAAACTTTTATGACTCGTGCTTGTCATTGATAGTTTGTGCCTATATTTGTGACTAGCAGCTGTTTTGGTATTCTAACCATCCAGCGAAAAGAAAAATCACAAAAAATTCACCTTGTCATTCTAAATTTGTAACCTTGTAATGATTGTTGTGAGCACCTATCATCGACGCTGCCTGGCTATGGAGTCTGTGAGAATGTAATGAAAAATATAGTAGAAACATGCTCTTTATCCTCTGGTGGCCTACTTGCTCTTTAGACAGTCACAATTTCGAAATTTTTTGTGACTGTTTGCGTATTGTTAAAATTGTGACTGTGCAATTTGCGCGTACACTTTACGTTAGAGATGTAAAAGGGCCTTTAGAATACCTAATTGTTGCAAAGTGAGATTCATCATTTACTTGTGATTGCGTTGTGACTGCTTTTTGAATACGAAGATTAGTAATATTAACGATTCTCATATTTTAATCAACAGACAACGAAGAATTTCTTCAACTACAAGTACATTGACCAAAAATGACTTTTCCAATTACATATTACAAGACGTCCGCCTTTGATACCTGAATATCAAAACTCCCAACTTTTTTCCAATGAAATTTTACAAGTGCCTCAGACATGGAAATTTTTAATTATACAAACAAAGCACAAAACTGAACATAACTAAAGTGTACTTCACGAAAAACATTTCTCCACCCACCCTTGTACCGCAACCAAAATTCCAATTTGTGTACCTTTTAATTACATTCCATGACTTTAATTTACTACCCATAAAACAGTGGTGCACTTAACTACAAGGACCAAAAAAAAACATTTTTTCTTCTTCTTCAAACCATGCCAAAAAGAATCCATGAAATAAATTAAAATCATTCTTATGCTTGCCCACGGAAATTTACTCTCCATAACTATGTCCTCCAGTTTAACCTCCGCACAAACATATACTTTGATATGGTATACATACACCTACACAATAACAAAAAAAGGAGGAAAAAATTCACAAAAAAAAATAAAAATTAAAGGACAGAGGAGAAAGCAACTTTTGTACCCATTTCCAATTTATGGCAGAAAGAAAATAATATCAGAAAAAAAAGGTTTCATGGGTTCACCTCACGTCGCAGTACATAAATCGAAATAAGAGTGGGGCGAAGAAAGGGTATATTTTTTGGAGGGGTGGTGGTAGAAGGAGCGCGGTAGAGCGGGCGACCCCGAATGAATCTAAATTTTAATTTTCTTCAAACTCTAATTAAAATTCCAGATGCAAAATCCCCAAATCAACATTCTATTCAAAAACGGAGTAAATATGAACTCTTGGTATCGTCAATTTGGGATGAGGAGGAGTAGGAGGAGGAGGATGAGGAGTAGAACGAGGAGCAACGGGGTTGGGGTTAAAAAGTTTAAGAAGGTGCCATGGTACGGGGAAGGAGCAGTGGTTAAATTAGGGAGTTGAATGTTGTTGAATTTTAAAATGAATAAACACAGCGGCATAGTCTTAGGCCGCAGAAAGGGTGGGTCGAGGGGGATGAGGTCGATGTGTAAGGTTAAGGGCGAAAGTCCTTTAGGTTGATTCTGTGAATTAAATCCCGTGTAAGAATCCTAATAAAGGTA
The DNA here is from genome assembly GCA_949987705.1 of Thereva unica. Taxonomy (NCBI): domain Eukaryota; kingdom Metazoa; phylum Arthropoda; class Insecta; order Diptera; family Therevidae; genus Thereva; species Thereva unica. The sequence goes on from OX465285.1 coordinate 85,323,514, forward strand.
CAGAAGACGACTCCTTTTACCATGAAATAATGTCTTCTAACAAAATAACAGAGCGAGAGCAAGACTGTATATAGGACGGGGTAGAGTGTGTGAGTATGAGTGGGACCCTCCTTGGACCCTTGGGGGCTACACTAGAGACTGAGCTTTTTATTGGGTTTTCTTTATAATTCTCGGGACATATGTAAGACTCCTGCGGAATACCTTCCGCTATACATTCCGTACAGCACATCCGGCAGAGGTTGGCTTATTGAGATCGTAGAGCACTTGTCGAATTATTTCTAGGCTAAATGGTCTTGTATACCACCAACTGAGAGATACATTTAGAAGTGCCCTCAGCCAACGGAAGGTTTCTGTAGCATATATTTGCAAAATACAAACTACTAAAAGGTATAGGGCACACTCAGCAACGCCGCATGATGCTTTTTCGGCTGGGGGTAAACGGTATGCGTGGGAGACCTTCCGCATCAACAAACGGATGTTTTAACCCGCCTAGGTCTTCTCCCATCGTACGCAGAACAATAACCAAAATGGCCCCACGAAAGTGTTGTTGTATTTTTGTGTGTGTTTTGCGCGATAAAATATTTAAATATCATCGTTCACCCTCAGGAAATATTACTAGTGGTAATGATAGTCGGACAGGGGGTATAGTATATCAGTAGTTGTTTGCTTCTATGTTGAATTGATTTGCATCTATCGTGAAATTTGTGTTTTACTACTTGTGACGACTACTTGCGCTGCTCTCTATGCCTGGTTGCCTCGTCAAGTCGTCAAGGATGTCGTTTTTTGCCTACCGTTTTGACTAAAGAAGGATCCTTGTTCCTGGAAAACGACAAACTCTGCTTTTTGCCTCGTTGGAGAAACGTTTCCAAATGACTTGCTACTTGGGTCCCAATTCTGGATGGAAGTAAATCGTTGTCGTCGTATATATGTATACACTAAAGAACAAAACTCTCTCGCTCTATACATATAGCATCCCCCGGAGAAGTTTACATCTGATTAAAATTCATCTTTCGTCCTAGATGAGCTAATTTTCCCCCTCCGTTTGATCCTTTAACGAGCACCAATCCTTAAAATTTACGTCTTTTTCTCTTTTTAACCATTTCTGTCGCTACCAATTCACCCCCACCCCCTACACCTCCCACCCATTGAGAAACAAGCCCCCCCCCCAAAACCCTTGCTACTAAACAACAGATCAAATTGATTGCAATCTTTCAGGACTCTTTTTCGTGTCGCATTGGTGGAGGTGTGTATTTTCAGGGGGGAGGGGTGTAGGACGGGTACACAAATCGAGGCGTGCACAAGAAACCAAATCGCCTCTAAAATGACATCAACACGACAAATTTATGGGAAAATAAACCTTTTAAAGGAAATTGTACAAGAAGAAGAAAAAAACCCTCCAGAGAAGAAGAAGATAAAGGACGAACGCAAAAAAAAATCATCGCGTAATAAGAACGAAAAAGGCTCATGTTTTGTCGATCGAATGAGCTTCGAAGAAACTTTTTTTTTGTTCGTTCATCCCTTCTTCTTTACAAGTCACCAGAAAGTTGAGAATTATTTTTTTTGTTGTTGTTGTTGTACACCCTCGCGTCCTTCTTACCCTCTTCTATACTTCTTCTACTATACTTCTTATTCCTGGATTTCTTTGGGGGTGTGTTCCCTGTTCTGTTCTGTTCTGCTGTCTGAAGCGCTAAAAAACTTGTGAAACAATTTTGTTAAAAATAAAAAAAAAATGAAAAAACTTTCTTTTTTTTTTCTTCAAAAATTATTTTCTTAACTTCAACTTTCTTGTTGCAGGCTGCACCTGCAGCAGCCAAGGATACGAGCAGCAGCGCCCTGTTTTGCTTTTGCGGCGGCGGCGGAGTTTTTCCCACAGGCGGTGCCGCTGTTACCCTAATATTCTGATGGAGTTTCCTTTCATCTTTAATACTATTACTGAACGCTTATGTTCTCAAGCGGAAAAATTTAATAAGAAGCTCTTTTGAAGATGAAAATCAATGATAGTTTTTTTTTTTTTTTCATTTTAAGTTTTTTTCCATCTTGTTTGATGGTGAAGTTGTAAAAATTAATTATATAGCAGGAAACAGACATCATGGTACTTACGAGAGTAAAGATGCATAAAACTATTTTGTAAGAGAGAGTAGCTTACCTGGAAGAATAAAAGAAAATTGTTATTAGTTTTTGTAAAAGTTTTTCAGGTAATAAAATTTTTATATAAGTATTGGTTTAAATGTTCATTCACTATTTTACTAGTATCGGACAAGATCTTCTTCAGGACTCACGAGGTTTACTTACCTCTGGGAAAAAGTTAGTGACGTTTCTTCGATAGATGGCGTCAATACCACATAAGTGACAATCCACTGATGGCAACTATATCATTAAACCTTCGCTAGAAAAGTAAACCATAACTCTCAAGTTATATAAAACAGACTAACCCTCGTATTCTAAAATCAGTCACAAGTCACAACGCAATCACAAGTGTGTGGTGAGTCACAACTTAAAGGCTAATAATTCTGAATGGAAATAACGTGCAAGAGAAGAAGAAGTGAAGAAACTTCGTAACTTCGGTACATAAAAACCAAAATAAGAAATTCATAAGAGTCGAGTCATTCAGTCGAGTCTTCCGAGTCCCCAAAACTTGTGACTTATAACTGGTCACAATTTTAGAATAGAAGGGTAACACTAACTGGCCACGAAATTAGGATGGAGAACAACCGTATTCCAAAACGGCTTATGGTGGCGGAATTTTTTTTTTAAATAGACCAATAGACAGACCCAGTAGGAGATGGTTAGAATAATGTGATGGCTGACGCAGAGACAATTCTCAACATTCGGAACTGTAAAACTGCTGCACGGGATCGCCAAACTTCTAAAAATGCCCAAGAGGCAGCCAAGGATCGATTTGGGCTTGTAGGACAGAGTTTAAGTAGGACAGTTTAAGTACACAAGACCTCAAAAGAAATCAAAATGCGGAAGTCTTTAAGATCTAGATCACTGATCGGGGATCTAGCGGTTTTTGGTCGATTGATCTAAACGATAGATATTTGATCGGTTTCGATGGCAGTGGCTTGTGTGAACTTATAGTGGTTCTGTTCTACACGGCCACTACAAACGGTAGCGCCATTGAATCGATAGTAAAATGACAGTTCGATTGCTACTTTGAGTGAACATCGAAATAAGCCCAGTAAATGGAAACTTCTTTGAGTTTGAAAATGGAGAAAAAGAATTAAAAGTTTCGACCGTATTTTATAATGTAACGACAAAAGGGGAGAACGCTGTACAGTGTAACGGAAACGGCGTTTACTGATATGATTTAGAATCCGAGAAAAAGATAAGATCGCCTATGTCCCATGAGGGATTAAAGGAGCATAAAGTAAAGAAGTACAGAAACCAAGGGAAGTAAAAAAAAAAAACAAAGGTAGGCCCAAAAAACAAGGTTTACTATAAACAAACCGCAACTTCCCCGGGATGAACATTTTCAGCTATAGGAACGAACCTCAACTCTAGGAACAATTAAGAACTAAACATGTAAGAAAATAAAACGTCGTGGTACCAGGGTGGGTTTTTTCAGACTTTTATTTAATTTTATTTTTTTATTTTCCCCAAATGCATTGTTGATATCACTTAATTCTCACAGTTTGCTTAATTTATATAAGTTGATAATAAGTAGATGCAATTTTAGAAAAAGTGCTACACGATAAGTTTGCCAGCAGCCTCGATATTGTTATGATCACATGGGCAGACCGCCAAGCCAACCAACAAACATCTGCTGAAAACGGCCATTTGTAGAGAAGAGGGTGAGAGAAAACAATGGGATAGGCAGATTTTTCGTCGTCGTCTCTCCGCCTCTTCACCACAAACGACAGCTTTTTTTATTTGCTTGTCGGCTCATATAAACTCGTGGTATGGAGCTAGGCATAAAACTGTTTTAGCCATTCAAACGAAGTTTGCTACAAAAAGAACCTTATGAGTGCATGACAGGCCAAATGTACAACTACGATCCCTTTCTGAAACGTCTCCGGCAATGAAAAATGAGTCATCTACGACAATTGGATAAGAGATGGTAAGCCGTAACAAGCATTCGCGTAGTCAGGATAGTCGCCGAATAAGATGATGTTGTATGTGGGATGAGACTGGAATGGAATCGTTTACACTGAGATACTTCCAGTTCGTCAGATAATGGATTTTCAACTCTACTGTAAAACTGCAAAACTGGAGAGATTATGCCAGGCAATTGAATGCAAAAGGCGTAGGCTTACTACAACGACCAACTAGACACTTCTATAATGTGAAATGATGAAAGTTTGCTTGGGAAGTTACGATACATTTATTGTATAGTCCAGACATAGCACACTCTGACTATCATTTGTTGCAGTGAGGCAAAATCGAGCCGCCACTTCACGACGGAGTAGGGAGCAGACACGTCAAAGCCTACCAGGCTAAAATGTAAAGTTATCGTATAGAGGTCTGCGCGGTAGTGAGTGATTTTTGCACTGTCGTTTAACGATCTTATCTGGGCACTGGGCACTCAGTAGAACAAGCATTAGCGATAACGATACCATTAACGATACTTTTATGACAAGGACAATGAAGGACAAGCACGTGTCACCCCTTGCCTTCATGATCTTGAAATCATTTTCAACACGATCAACAGGACAGGGCGAATACATTCTTGTCAATCTTGTTCCTTAAGGTCAATTCAACTCATTCTGTGTATTGTCTTTCTGGATTATCCTTATCGCCTTCTACAGTGATAGAATTCGTTTGCAAGTAGAACAACTCAACCGTGGAACAACGTTTCACAGTCAATATTCCCGAACTTGCACTGCATTCTAGAGCTCAAACAAATTGTATGTCGTCACTTCTTCAAGCAGTCACAAAACTTCCCTTAACCCCTTCTATCCTTCACTTATCCTTCGTTGCTATAAGCCTGATACTAGACATTGCTCCAAAATAAGAACAACATGGCGGACTGTTAGTACATAGTAGAACGACAGACTCTTAAGCCTACATTTTACAAAAAAATGCTTGTTTAAGGAACACGTATGTCAAACCAATGAACTTCTGGAGAAATAGTAATCCCAAAAATCATTCCATAAACAATTACAACTTCTATTTTCTTGGCTGCACCAACTGGCGACGAATTTTAATTAAAAAAAAATCTTTTCAATAGAAAACAATAAACTCTGGAGCTGTGACAATAAATATAGGCACCATGCAAGAAAAGACACTCGCAGTCTCTTTTTTCCCGGGCGAATATGAAAATTTAATTTCAATACAAACTGAGCCAAAGTTTCACGTTGTAATCACAAATGCAGAAGAAAAACAAAGTTGATTTCTGCTCCTCCCTCGTCCTCCTGTGATGTAGTAGCGCGCTTTGGTGCAACGAAGTTCGCTTCAGACTTGCATACTGCGAAAAACAAGTCAACAGGAAAAAAATATATATATTGTATATGTATGAATGTATGTGCGAACACGGCGAGGCGAATTCGAATGCAAGTCACGTTTCGCACCCGCTATTAGCCGAAGGCAGGTTCTGCCACGACCGTGTGCAACGTGGAGGAGGCCGTGACCTGCAAAGATAACAAATGTTGCAACTATTTACCTTTTGTGCCTTTTCGGTTTGATGCTACATGCTACATGTTTTTTTTTTCTGTTGATGTTGCGCTTTTTTGTGCCGAATTTCAATCTACGACAAGCAGATCATAGCAGAGCAGCGAAATGGAGCGAGAGTGGTGCGATGTTAACCTGGAGGAAGATGGTTTCTTTTGTGGGTCTTGGGAGGATAGGATGTGGGTCTTTTTCGGGGATAGGATGTACTAGTTTGTATGATGATCTTGCTGAAGGAGAATGAACATCTCTAATGCATGTCCTACGGTCCCTGGACAGCAATAAAAGTTTAAATAATGTCGGCTTATCGGACAACGGATTCGAACAATATGTAGAAGGGGGCCTGGACAGATAGAGAGAGAGAACACTCGAGAGCTCTAAACATTAGGGTATTGAACATTCGATACAAAGGGAGTGACATGCCTTATTCCTCGCTTAAGGGCTGCTTAGGAATTTCGAATTACACACAGGGTGGTGATGCTGAACCCGGGGATGAACGACGATGAACAACTTGTTAATATGCCAACTTCCAAGGATATGTATATATATATTGTATCACCCTCCCCCCCCCCAAACTTCTGCCTCCCTCCCTAAACCCTTTTGCTTCCATTCCGGCCTAACATTTGTGCTGTTCTACATTCACATTATTTCGGTATGTAATTGCTGTCTATGGATTTGGAACGAAACTTTAAACTTGAATCTACTTATCAAAGATTGCAGAAGCTTATCGGAAGGTCTAACAGGGTGCTTTGTTACAGTTATTCATATAAATATCGCTGTATATGTGTAGAGGGTATGTTTATCACCCACCAGATAGCCCCCCGACCACTCGGAAATGCTGAATGATAACAGCAGAACAAGTAATATATATATGTATATGTTCATATAAACGAAAAGGGTATGTCTAGAGAGACTTGATCTCTTCGGTCTCATTCCCAAATCATCCTTACCCCCACTTGATTTTATGCTGCTAAGATAAAAGGAGGATTCTCTCTCTGGGTGGTCGGCGGAGAATTGGATGTTGCGGTGGGTGGTTGGGCAGCCGGGGGGAGAAGGTCGAATGCGGTGGGTGGGGGTTCGAATTTTCCCATGCTGAATGGGCCAACACTATGTGTGTAGTTTTGGAACTGTTACGAGAATCTAGGCAATGTGTTTAGGAGCATATCCGAGATCGCATGTCATGATTCAGTATCATTCGATTGCTTAAGGGATTAATTAAGAGAATCCTTGGCAGTATATCAAGATGCTGCCATCTCAGCGTAACTCGTCCTAATTCGATATAATTGTGAACTGTAGACTTTCTTGTCCTTGTGCTCTCTCTCTCTCTATGGCTATCTCTTTCTATATATGGGGTATTATAGGGTGACCTATAGACCTCCGTAGTTCTACTTAACTAATTGTCGAAATGGTTTTAATCCTCTTTAAGGTGTCCTGACACTAATTAAACACTATCCTTAAGCAATTGATGACCACGTCATTGGGGGGCAATCGTTTCTGGTTGCCGAACATTGCGTAGCCAAACAAAATTGACAGTTGTGACTCAAGTGTCCTCCAAAGCGAAGCTCTCCTCGAAATATGTACTTGTTTTGATTTTTGCTGTTGGTGTTGTTGGCGATGTTAATTTTTTATTTTTTTTCCTAAGACAGAGATAGATATACCATCCCAAAGAGCAAAAAGGAAAAAAACAAAAAAAAAATTTTTGAACGCGAACCGGAAAAAACCTAAAAAACACAACCAATGGCCCCGAGACTGCTGCGAACACTTCCCCCTCATTTCATCGGGAGATTATTGTGTCGTAATAGATACTGAAAGTGGTTATCCTAAAATCCTACTTTTGTTCAATCGTAGAAAACACAATTCTGATATCCTGATGGGATACGTAACAGTAATCCTCGGGGCTATAGACTTATTGAGCTCGTTGGATTGTCTTCTTTAGATATTTAAGTTCATCGGTTTATGTTTGTGTATTGGGAGTGATTTCCCGTTTGTCAGACCTGCCGCCCCCCCCCCCCCCCATAATGCTGCATGGGCCAGGCGCGGGGGTGGGGGTTGTAGGTCTATTTCAATCATTGTAGGCATTTTTCCGATTTACTTGTTTTTTTTTCGCTCTCGTTCCCATCGTCCTTTTTCCTCGCTCTGTGTGTTATCCTCTGGGTGGGATGGATACCGACCGTTTTGAGAGCAGTTTTTGGTATTATTTAGTTTGTATTGAAGTGGAATTGAGGATCTTTATTGGGATTTTCTGTAGAGTGGGGAATGACCTTTTTTAAAAGTTAAGGGGCTTTTTAGTAGAGAGCTAAGGGGCTGTTTTGTGTGGGATTTCCCATTTTGAGGGTTTTTATTTTTTTTTTTGAGGGGGGTAATAATAATATTTTTTTTTTTGGGGGGTAAAGTATACCAACCTTGTTTGCTCATTAACGCTTTTATTTAATGGCTGAAATCATGTTGAATAAGATCATTTTGTGATTGAGAGAGAGATTTTGATTTCGCTGCGTAATTTTGTGGGTTTATTTTTTGAGTTAATTTGTTGTTCTCTTTCCATAATGTTTTGCTTTGTGTGATTTCGGTACCTCAGAACCAGACGAACGTAAGTCCAAATATTACCATTTTCGGGTTATTACATCATTGTATGTAGAATTTGATTCTACTTTAAGCCATAACAACTAAAGTCCGTTGAATAATCGCCTTTTGCATTTTCTAAGGGTTGTAAGAACGTAAGTCCTAACCTATGATTGAGGCAGACAAACACAGTTTTTTTGCTCTCCTGAAAAGTTGGCCTAGTGTGACTTACGTTAGTCTGGTTCCGAGGTACCGATTTATGAAAAATATTTTTAAGTTTACGTCATATTGCAGATGTGAAGAAAAATCATTAAAAATAAATATTTACCCTTACAGCGGGCGAGCCAAGGCCGCTTGGCGTTTTAAGGGGGATATGATAGCCGTAGAATTTTCAACAATTTTTCGATAGGAGCACATGCGGCCTCACAATGGCCAAACTTGACCAAAAAATTTAAATGGCCAAGAAGTAAGCTGTGCACGAGGGTATTTCTCATCAAATTTAAGACAAAAAAGAGCCTTCAAAAAAGGTATTGTGGAGTTTGTGTTATGGGGACTTGAACATTTTCCTTGTGGATAATGGGCCAATCATTTTTTCTACAAGATTATCATTTATTCTCCAAGCGCAGTTGTGAAGTCGTCACAGCCCGCAGAAATTTGTCCCGCCTCAAGACTCACAGCACTCTGACACGCTCAAGCTTTATTGACACTAACTGCTGGGGTGACGGGGTTTTCTGCGTTGAAGTTTGAATTTTAGTAGCAGCATTTATTAAAATTTGAACAGTCCATATTTGTACTAATTGAAACCTGAATATCACTTGCTCCTGGTTCAGTTCTTCATCATGTGTCTGGTAACACCTTAATCTACCATTCTTCGCGCATAGCGGTATACCCATCTATCTTAGAAATTATGTGGCTTATTATAAAATATATCATAGTACGTCTCAGGAAGTTGACACATCGGTAAGATGTATACGGAGCTCCTCAACTCGAACATCGACAAGGTAATTTCCAGTAATGAAGAAGCGAAGGTGACTGTCGTCAAAGCAAACTTTTTGGAAAATGGTGCAAGTAATTCATATAAACCTGCACCATTGTACAGCAGCGTCCGTTACGCTTTTGCTTCGATTGATATCAGGTGAAGTCGATGTTGCCCTAATCCAAGAGCCATGGATCGCTGGTAACAGTCTTTAATACCAAGGATAAGGGATAACTCAGAACAGATATTCTGATGAAAAATAATATAAGCACCTTTTAACTTTTGGGTGAATATTAATGCATGTTTCATACACCACTCGTGGTACCAGGGCGGGTTTTTTCAGACCTTTATTTAATGTTTTTTTTTTGTTTTCCTCAAATGCAATGTTGATTTCCCACGCTTTACTTGCTACGGTCAATTAATATAACTTAGATAAGCGTTTTGTAATTGTTAATTACTTTTCAGAGCAGGATGGCCTCTTTATTCTAGCCCACGACTGGTATTTGTAACAAAGGTAATGATCCCACCTCTGTTACCAAAAACAGCTGGACATCACCATTGTCTCAGATTGCGACTCCGACCGAATAGTGGTCTGGAAGGTCCTGAAGGAACACTCCTTCTCAGAACATAAATTTGTAGTGCACCAACTGCAAGTCTCTAGTCTTGCCCCTAGGCCACCCTGTATTCCCATAATCACACACAAATTTGTTACATTTGTTTTATACCTACGGCAGGAAAAGTCTCCCAGGCAAAACCCAAAGATTTCAGGCCAATCAGCCAATCATCCTTTCTATTAAAGACTCTAGAAAGGCTAATCGAAATATATCTAAGGCAGACCATATTAGACTCGGAACTCTCTGGCGCACAGCACGCCTATACAAAGGTCAAACTTACTGAAACTGCTCTTCACTCATTGGTTTCAACCATTGAAAAATCCCTCGAGGTCATGCAGTATACATTAGTAGCATTTCTTGACATAGAGGGAGGGTTCAACAACCTACTCCTGGACGCCATAGGCCTTTGACACAACATGGGATCGAGCCATCACTGGTTTCTCTTATCTACCAAATGCTTACTAGCAGGATGGTGAGCTCGATCATGGGAGATAGCTCGGACCGAAAGGCCGTAAATAGAGGCAATCCGCAGGGAGGAATACTTTTCCCGCTCCTATGGATTATTACTATGAATCTGCTTGACAATCTTAGGCTCAAATTTAGCAATAGTGCCAAATATCTGGGAGTAGTCCTGGATAAGAAATTCCTCTGGAAGAGCGCTCCGCAGCACTCCAATGCAAATAACATTCAACGCAACAAGCGAAAAAGCATTGGAGGGATCTTAATAAATGCACTTTGGCCAAATTAACCTGGCCCTCCTATGATCTTATTTTAGCAGAAGCTATAAGAATCCGAACGGTACTACATCTCCTCTGTCACTGCCCAGCCCTAATCAGAAGGAGACTAACCACATTTGGTGAACCCTTCCTAAGAACGCTTGCGGAAATCTTGAAGATTGGGTTCCCGCAACTTAGAAGAATCATTACTTCCTCGGGATGGTTAAGCGAAAAAACGACATTTTAACATCAGGTTAAAAGTGGGATCACTATGGTATCACAATGAGCCTATCCTTTGGCCTAACTGTATGAGCTTAAACCAACGGCTCAGCCATATCTAACCTAACCTAGCCTAACGTCCAAGCCGATTTGAACCAACTGTTCTTTAAACGAAATAACCAAAGCCACGACATATTTACTCTACTTATTATTATAAAAACGCTTTCGATCAGGCTACTTTTACGAAGCTGAATCACCTCAAAACGGATAATTATCAAGTTAACGCGAACGTTCCTTATGAATTTCCAAATCCTACCAAACCAACTGCTATCTGGCATTATGGGAAGGCCAAGTATTATAAAAACTAAAAAAGGAGCGAGTAATACAATTGAGCCCTGGGAACACGGGTAAAGATGCTGTGGGTTTGGACTCGAAGTCATCCAATACAACCCAGATTCAATGGCCAAAAAGAAAACTCTGAATCCAGTCTTTTAGAATTAAGTCGATACCAATAGCTTGGAGTTCGAGGGTTCCATACTTTGTCAAACGACTTAAAGGTATCTAGAGTAACCCAAACCAAACCAGACTTTATGAAGCTGTGTCTACTATGCTTGGGTTGCTCTGTGAGCCATACGGAAAAGTAGATTTCTATGATTTGCAATTATTTGGATTACGTTAAATCAGGTGGAGTCTATACGAATAACTCAGACCATTGATGCCTTAACGTCCCACTCGGGGGACGTCCCGCTCGGACCGCCAGCTAACGGATCAAAGAAGAAGAAGAAGAAGAAAAGATGCCTTAAAAGTCTACATAACCAATGTCATCAAGGACTCGAGCGCACTTGATGGAAACCCCCAATTTATACCATCCGGGTTCATCTGTGTTCGACATATAAATGCAGCAAAAGCAACAACAATTAAAAAAACACCGGGCGACATCACAATCAGCAGCAATTAATTGACATCTGTTAATCTTAACCCTCTTCTCCAATATGTCAATTTTCAAATCCGAAAAGATTACGAATTTATGAATTAGCCTCAGCATTCACCATTTCACCTCCAATAATAATCAATCGAAACCCTTAACTCATCACATCAATTACCCCCACCCAAAAGGGATAAATACAGCTTTTCCCGCATTTAAGCCATTTGATTCCGATATCCGGGTGGGGGTAGTTTTTATATTGTGATTTAATATACCATGAGATCAATGAGACAGGCCCACTTTGTCACCTTAATTACGGTTCCTAATTAACTGATCTTTCCCGAAAAAAAACCCCCCGAAATTCTAACGTAAACCCTTAAGGCTCCATTGAGTGCCCAACCAAGCATTAAGGCCAACTTTCGACGACGTACACAGAAACCACCCCTAAAAACAGTACCCCATTACGATGATGATGATGAAAGGAGCACAAAACATGGAGAGTGAAGGCTCCGCATAGAGAGAAGCCAACAACGACAGCAACCACAACAACAACAGCAACAACAACAACAACAACAACAGATGAGAAAAAATGCCTCAACCGGACATCCATTTCATAATTTGGCAGATGACACCATCTCCTTATCAAAGTTGACACATGTCAAGGATGGGAGATATGTAATTTAAAGAGGTTATCGAAATTCCACCCTTCCTGGTATATTTTTGACAAAAACAACCTCTTCACCCACAAGCACACACACACACACAGGGACGGGGGGCTAAAAGCGAGAGTGTCGTATCCTTGGTACTCCTTGTGAAGTTCCCGGCTGGATCTGTAGGGATCCCGTTCGTTTTTTTTTCGGGGGGGCTCCTCTGCTCTCACAGGGGTGGAATCAATTGATGAAGGAGCGGGCAGAAAGTTCAGAGGGGCCTTTACCCAGGGCTGAGCTATTCGACAAGAAAACGCCTTATCTAAGCAAAAATCGATTGTGGCCTCTCTGTTGTTTCCTCTGAGGCTCGATGCCAGAGATAAGCCAGGACGAACAGGACCGCCGCCGCCACACCGAAGTGAGATGGAATGCCGGATGACTTCTTTAGTTTCCAGCTGTAAAATTCAAATTTCGCAGTTTCGCCCCGAAGCGCAACGTATCCATTATTCCCAGTGCTTCATTATTATAAAATATTAGCGCTCCGGGTGGGTAGTAGTTAAAGTAGTTAAAGCCAGAGAGATACACTTGCCATAGAGAGCGGGCGGCACAGCCCTGGGTGGTAGGAGTGGAAGTTTTTGCCCTCGATTAAGTAGGGAAGAACAGCTCTGGTCTCTCAGATTTCTAAGAGGATGAAGTAAACTAATTAGATAAAAGGAAGCCAGTCAAGGAAGACAGCGGTGGCGCAGAACTCGGAGCGATGCAGGGAGGGGGTGCTTTTAAAATATCTCATCTCCTATAGATGGATGGGGCTGGATAGATGATACGGGTCAAAGGCAACTGGTAACCTAGGTAATGGCAGTTATTGAATTGGGATTAATTTTCATGCTTGTTGAACATATTTAAAGACGTTCTTTGATTGATATTTTCTGAATAAGGATTAGTGCTGTATTAATTAACGCTAAGGATTTTCAATAAAACAACTTTAGACTTTCTTCCTTACTGGGAGAGAGAGAGAGAAAAATATGAAAATTCATCTTTTCGCATTAATTTAAATCCGTTTTTCCGTGATCTTTTGATTGAGCATTCAATTGATTTGCTTATAATTGTTTATAGGCCATTGCAGCTACAATTTTGTGAATCAATATTAACAATTTAGAACGATAGAAACATGAACGGTGTAAAGACTTCCTATTAGCATTCAATGCTATTACTGGAAGTACTTATCTATGAATACTTATCCATCTACACGAAATGTAAAATCAATGCATCAGCAGATTTCAAAGTTCGCAATGTTAATGGGCTTAACTACCTTTATAGAACTCTAATCAATCATACTTTCTTCTATACATCGAATTAAGTTTACTAGTCGATATTGCATCATTACGATTTGGTAATACAAAAGACGGACCTACCTTATTTTTTTTTTGCAGAGAATAATAAGCTGCACTAAATTATGAATCAATACAATACAACACAAACTGAAAAATAAAGACTCCCTCAAGGAGCTTTACTACTAATCCAAGTGAAATCGACATCTATCCCCATTGTCCTTAAGTAATATCAAAAAAAAATAAGACTCCAACAACCCCTTCATCTACCTACCATTATAATTAATTCTATTCTTTCCAAAACTATAGAGACGATACCTACAGAAAGCTACATTAAACCATATATTCGACGTAATTGGTCCAGGAAATGAGCAAAACCATTTCCGCAAATACAATGTTGTTAACAGAGTGGCCAACAGAATCAGCGTTCTTACTACGGAAATACAAATCCCAGTCAGTGCCGCGGAAGAAACGAATAAATCCCAACCATTTCGGCTTTCCGGAATTACCCGACGACAGTTCTTTCAGGAGCTGTGTTTGTAAGGGGGCAATCAATATGGAAAAATAGACAGCTGACCAGCCAGTTACTTGAGTTACAAGTGAGTCATTATAGATCGAGTATAGCGTTGGGTGAAAAGTAAGAAATATAAGTACACACATTGAATGAGCGATAAACGAATGAACGATAACCAAAATTGCAAAAACCCACTAGAAGTAGAAAGGAAATATTTTCAGAGTACTGCGACACCATTATATAGGGCCCCCTTAACCCCCTGGGCTGATGCGGTCAATATGGGATTCTTGGTAGATGCAGTTGTGATCCGTGACAGATTTTCCCATTAGTTTCTGGATATGCATAGAGCTGGACTTGCCCTGTTGGATATTTAAATCTGGTGGGGGATATGTGAGTTATGAGGGAATATGGGGAAGTGAGTTAATATTCCTCACGCAGTGAGTTATTGCCTCATCTTAGCCGCTTCAGGTTGAACGATTCGCCCAGAATGACCGCACCATAAACAGGACTGTTCTGGAAACTGCAAACACTGAAGAACATCCTGGACCAGATGATAAGGTTAGAGGATGGGCTGAGAGTTGTGGACCTAGTGTTGATGGGCACCCACCAGGAGCTTAAGCCCAAAGCAACAAAGAAAGGCAAAGAAATGCAAGGAGAGATAGCATCTAGATAGCTGATCCATCGCTGTGACGCAATGGCGTATGGCGGTCATTGGGGACTAAAAATGTCGAGTTTAAGAAGGAAGTCGTTTCTTTTCTTTCCTAAGCGAGAAGCAGGAGCTTCTCTGTAGTATGCTATCCACCATCAGGCGCACCTACTTATGTCGATAGTGTCTTGGATAGCTAGCTGCATCGAAGTCACGCGTCCCACAAATAGAGCAGATGTCGCCATTCTGTAAGCTCCATTGTTCCGGCTCTGGTGAGCACCTTTAAGAGACCCTTACGGTCATGTTGATGACCCAGGCGTTCTATCGGTCTTGGATACCGTGGACTAAGGAAGTAACTGAACTGGGGACCCTCCCTCAAGAATCGGAAGCAGAGGACACTTTTTTCATTTGAATTTTGACTAGTATTATTGTTTTTGATTACCGTTTTACATTTATAAGTTTTAATTAGCCAATTAGTATTTTGAAGAGTTACGAGTTGAGGCGTTGAGTTACAACGTGCCTTTAACTATTTACAATTTTGGTTTTTGAGGTATAATGGTGATATTTTTTGTACAAAAATCGTCATGGTACCAGGACGGGTTTCCTTTTTTTCGAGCTCCATAGGGAAATAATAATAATAAAAGAGGTGAAGGTGGTACTTGACTCTACTCAATTAGGTACACGGCATCCACCCTGAAGGAAGACTCACCCATTCAGATGCTCAGTTCTATTCTTGAGGCCCGTGGTACAGCCGATGTTCAGGTTGCATTGAATTATTTTGTTCCAAATAACAATAACTCTCCATCTGCTTACTGGCTATACCTGACACTAACAGACCTCCACTCAAATCTTATTCTGGACAGTTTCATGTGCTTATGAAAAACGAGGATAAATATTTATTTCTCGCGATATGTGACACTGCTTCACTCTACAATCTGCATCTCTTGTTATCCTCTCTATTCCTGCATCAAATTTTCCTTAGAATGTATTTTATCAATAATAACCAAATTACGGATATATGAAGATCGATAATGCAATTTTGAATATTCTAACGCAATATGCCCCAGCATAGGAGCATCAAATTCATTTAAATTTTAGAATTTCAAATTGAAAAGTAGCTCCACATCAAATCTAATTATCCATCAACCATCATCACAGCAGCGGCAAGCTTACAACTAAACTAATGAATACATAAAATCAAAATTAATTTAAAACAATTTTATTTGGATTAATCAAAAGGGAAGCAAAATCGATATGATGGTATATATACAGACACACGAACACCAATATACACACACCCATTCATCCGTCCATATTGAGTGAGAGCCAACAAACTTTGGTAATCTCATCCTGAAAAATATAAAATGAAAACAAATTCAAAAGAGGGTGAAGAAGAAGAAGCAGAAGATGCAGAATCTGAAGAAGAATAAAAAAGGACTTCTCGCGCTGATGATGATAACCTTTCCCTTTTCTTCGTTGGTGAATTTATGATGATGTAAATGACGTAATAGAATAAAACGATTTTAATTTTCGACGAGATAGCAAAAAAGCGATAACGAATTCCTCTTCTAAAGCATCCTTTAATTCGATGCCAGAGCACCTTTATATAATACTTTCGTTCATCCGAGCGTATGTAGAGCTGTGATCCTCGCCCCTCCTACCCCCTCCCTGTGGCGCGCTTTTGCAATAAGGACTCGCGCTCTCTCTGTGTATAATGTGTAAGACGAGGACTACAGTGACGACAAGAGGAAAATGAAGACGAAGAAGGAGGAGGAGGAGAAGTAGATTGAGGCAGTGCAGAAGATGATGAGGGAGATGGAGAAGAAGAAGAAGAAGGGGTGAGTGAGCTGTTGTACACCTTTTAGAGGTAATGCATGAAGGCGTCGCAGATAAATATCGCAATTACTTCCTTTGTATGTCCTGGCAGCAGTTCTTAAATTAGCTTAACACTCCCACAGAATTCTGAAGTATCCTGTGTGCTGGGAAATGTGCTGCCATTCGAGCCGCTGTTAGCTCTGTGCTCTTTTTCAGCTGTGATTTACTTTTGGCAATCCTTCTTACTTGCTAGTGTTGTATGCTTTAGCACCATATCAACTCCTTCTACGTCTTCTTCTTCTTATTCTTTTTCGTTTCGTAGCTAGTCCACCCCTCGCCTCTGCCTCCGTAGTCCTCATTCGAGGCAAAACTCCTCTCGAAGTCTTGAGTCAGTAACGGTAGCTAAGATCATAAATTTCTGTTCTATTTATTAGAGAAGTTTTTATTTTATTCATAGCACGTCGGGGTGTCAACGTATACACGTACATAAAATGAAGGAGTCGGGCTCACAGGCTTACAGGATCCTCACATCCTTGTACACATTGTGCTCCTTGTTCCTTCCGCCCAACCAGGCAATAGACGGCGGTACTAGGCACCCAAGTGGAGCATGCTACACACACTCCGGGACGAATCAAGCCGCTAAAATGTGTAGCATGAAAGAAACAGGGGGTGTGAAGCAAAGGCATTTTTTTTTTCGGTGGATGGGGGTAGAGATAGGGTAAGGAAGCAAAAAAAAACGAAAAAGAAAAAAAAAGGATATTTCTTGTACTCAACTTTCCGTGCCTATGTACTTCTGTGTGTAGTCCAGGATTCAAGCATTTCTCTGCCTCGAACTACTTCTTCCATTATCATCGCAAAAGCCTGTAAAACCCATAAAAGACCGAAATGCGAAGTGCTGAGAATTTTTCGTCCTGGTAGAGGTTACCATGCTCCGAAGTGGGACGAAGGCGAGAGTTTTTGGCTCCTATATCGTCTTCCTGCTACCTTGATGGGGGTGGCAGCAAAAGAATGGGGACCACCAGAGTGGGCAGGAATTCCCTTGGTCGTTTCTTCCCTTCCTTCTTCCTTTTCTTCCATTTTTTTTTTCATATTTTTCTGCTCCTTTCGA
Organism: Thereva unica; assembly: GCA_949987705.1. Lineage (NCBI taxonomy): Eukaryota > Metazoa > Arthropoda > Insecta > Diptera > Therevidae > Thereva > Thereva unica. Next base: position 85,341,188 of record OX465285.1, read on the forward strand.
TAAAATGCTTGGAAAGATCAATTTATTCCACATGTGTGAACTTGGATATTTGCATTCAGCGTCATTGTAATCCTCGTTTCCTTCCTGGACCCATCCTGGCCCGCATCCCATATACCCTCCACCCACACCCACCCATTCTGTAGCCCTTAACAATAGAACACAAAATAATTGAGTTTGTCCCTTTTTTGCCTTCGGGCTACTTTTATGTGTTAGATTGTATGAAAAGGACGTGCAAGGACACTGATTGCATATGGCTGGGGGAATTTTTATGCAATTATTTCTAATATTTATGTGATAGAGGAACGTTTTTAGCACACACAGATCTCTCGGGGTCTGGCATACACACTGCAAATCGGAATGTAATCTACGAGAAAGAGGAGCTGGGAGAGCGGATTCGAGGCGATGCTACCTTTTATTGCTACTCCACGATTTTATATTTATTTATTTTTTTCTCTCTAATAAAAGTGGGGATAAATATGGTAAAGTCTGTATCGCCATCGAGCACAACCTGTGCGGAAGATTCTATAGTAAAAATAAAAAAAAAGACTTGTCTATGGTAAAATGGATCTTTGTTGGAATTTTTTTACCATGTCTGTACATTTGTGCAATGGTTATTTCCAATTTTTAATTTGAGTGGAATTTGAGTGGAATCCGAACATTTTTGAAATATGATGGATCAATTGCATTCTGTGAAAAACTATGTACTCTACTTCAAGGACAATTTTTTTTTCAGCTAAACGTGGAGGATGGTGATGGGATAACACTAGTCACTCTAAACGAGACATTCAACCTTAAAAACTAATATTCCCAAATTGATTTTCTGTTTGCAGAGTTACATTTTATTTTGTTTGTTGTGGCAGGCACACCTGTAGCACATTCAGAAATTTATTGATTTGGGATATGGAAGAGTAGCTTATTGTGTGTAGTCCTTTTAATCTGCCTGATGATGGAATTGTTTTGCACATGTTCAGTAATACCAAAATTTTGCCAGATTTTTATGTAAGTCTAAGCTAAGTAGTTAGTCGTCTTTTGTATTACCAGTCCGCCATGTCCTACATGCAATTTCTAGTATAGAAAGCATAGCTCGAAGTATAGAATAGGTTTTGGGGAGTCTCAGTCGTGCATGAAGAGTAAGCGACGAGCCCTGCATTTGATCTTTTGGATATCGTATGAGTTCGGGAATACTGGCGGTGGAACGTCGTTCCATATCCGAGTTGTTCTGTTTCTTGAGTGCAGCCAGAGGTCCTAATAGTGTCTTCGGCGCGTCGTTCTGATGTCACAAATTCTGCGTAATAGGTTCAAAGTGGCTAGTATAGTCGTTCACATAAAAGAAAACAAAAAGAAGGGAACCCTTTGCAACAAAAGAAAGGGACTCTTTGCACTAGTAACCTGCACAAACTTCCAGTCATACTAGCCACGCGAGCCCCTGAAATAGCAGAGAAGGCTCATAACCTTGTCCCTTCATTAGACCTATTTTACACAATGAAACACGAAACTGAACAAAGTTTCCTGCAATCCCTGATTCCCTTTTGGAGTTTCCTCGAAAATTTCATCGGTGCCCATGCGGGTAAACACTTGAAGCAAATGATACTTTATTGCTCATTTCTCTTTTTTACTTTTCGTATATTAATTCACCCACTACGAAAGAGCAAACTAGAGAAATCAGAGAAACAACAACAACAAACGAGAAGCTATGCAAACTCTTTTCTGCAAAGTTGCTTCAAAAGTTTCATAGCATTGTTTCGTGTTAACTCAAGCCCTCTCTCACTCTCCTAATATCCTCCTGGGCATAAAATTGACCCATTATCTGAATTAATCAATTATAGCAAATTTGTAAAGAAGCTTTCCGTCGATCGAGGATATAATCGACAAGTGCTACATCCGTACATTTTTTTTTAATTTAGGGTTTAGCTTCGAAAACATCCTTAGATCTAGCAACACCTTTACCGATGTCGATATTACCATAATCACTGCCGAAATGAATAATCTGCTGCCTCGAAGGGTATGGTTTTCCCAAAATACAAGACTGTCCTGTTTGCTCACTCGCACAGTCTGCAGTGCTCCCCTTCGTGCACAGAGCAGTCAATAAATTTGTTTAGAGGCAGAATAATTAGACTGTGCAACAACCTTCCGCAGTTAGTATTTCCGAACTTAATCGCAGGCCTCTTGAACGTTACCCAGGCTCCACTTCACCTATCTTATCAGTAGGTAGCGGGTCACTTTGGCCAGAGATTTGTGACGACATAGGCACTAAATGTTGTGTCAGTCAACCTAAGTCACGACTGTCTGGCCACAGTGACCCGCTACCTACTCCTATCATCGTTCGAAATTGTAACGAACCACAATTCGTCACAAGTGAAATAACTCTCCAAACCCTCATTTAAGCCCTAGTTATAAAAGACGTTTTGTTTTCTCTCTTTAAAAGCTTTCGTGGCAGAAAAGAAAGCTCCTTGAAAAAAAGCTCTCTTTCCTGGCTATAAAGGAAGCTCGGCCATTATCCAAGAGCAGTTCTTTACCGGACTCGTTCCGGAGAAGTTATTTTCTCCGGTCCAAGTGACTGAACTGACAAGGTGTAGACTTGACAATCTTTCTTTCCAATCTTTAATTGAGGCAGAGAAACAGGCCGCGTAGATAAAGAATGTGTTGGGCGTGGCTCTGCAAAAAACGTGCAGGTAAACAGCCCGGAGCGTGACCTCCAGATCTAGTAGACCGGTCATTATATCTTCGGCCGATAGAACGTATATTGTTTATAAGGATCGCCGTTTTTGAATGCTCTCTTTGGACAGTGTGCGCAGTCGAAGAAATGGGACAGAATATTTCATTGACCGCAAAAAAGCTGGAAATTTCTTGGGAGAATGAGAAGGGTGTGTGTTTGCGCAAGCATTTTTTATAATTTTTGATGGGCGCAAGCAGAAGGATGTCACCAAGGAAGATGCTCGCGCAAATATACTTATGTCGTCTGGACAGGCCATTTGTTTCCGAGTAAATTTCTCCTTTGGGTGTGTAGTTTGAGCGGAAGATGGTTTTGCTGCCGAATCATTTTTTTGGGTTTTAGTTAGGACAAAAGGTGGATCTCTGGGAAAAATTTGCCTTTGTGGGTTTTAGATTGGGCAAATGTGGTTTTGTTACCGAGCCCACTTTTGGGGATTTAGTTAGGGTAAAAGCTGGTTCGTTCGTGTGTGAGCAATAGGTGGTTTTGTGGCCAAGTCCACTTGGTTTTAGTTAGGCCAATAGCTGGTAAGGTGTTGTTCTCTACAATTCTGGACTACTTAAGAACCGCAGGCAACGCTCTTTTAAAAAATGAAGAATAGAGAACTACATAACAAACACCAGTGCAAACTAAGGGTGGTGATACACGGCCCAATGCATTGACTCAATTCGAACTGTCAATTTATTTATTTACTTGTCTACAGAGTAAATCTCCAACAGACAGAATGCAAAAATTAATAATTAAAATTACAATACAAATAACATAAAATTTATAAAAACATATTAAATTGAAGTAGACGACTAAAGTAAGCTAAAAATGAAATTTACATGAATGACAAAATCTTTATTTAATAAGATGACATAAGTCCGACTTGAATGCTACTCTATCTGCAGTTAAATCAATCATGGCATAAATTTGATTAAACAGGCGAGAGCAATGCGTTATTGGTTCATGTTGGCCGTAAGCGGTCCTATGCGGAGAAACAAACAATAGAGGTCTAGATCTCAAGGAAACGCCAGGCGCATAAATGTTAAACAGAGTAAGTAATGAAGCAGACTTAATACGAAAACATAACACATCTCTGACAAACATAATACTCGCAATATTTCTTCTAGTCTCTAATTTCTGAAGGCCAAGAAGCAAACATCTAGAATTGTATGAAGGGATAGAATTGTGCCAATTGATCTTACGAAGGGAAAACCGAGTAAAGGACTTCTGAACGGATTCAATACGAGAACAGTGGAGAGCGGTATAAGGACTCCACACTACAGATGCGTATTCTAAGCGAGATCGAACAAGAGCCATGTAAAGGAGTTTTAATGTAAATGGATCCCGAAAGTCAGTAGAATTCCGCTTTATGAAACCAAGCATTGTAAAAGCTTTAGAGCATGCACTATCAACCTGGCAAGATGAGTTGAAGGTATGATTAAAGGTAACACCAAGATCACAAATAGTTTCCGGAGAGTCAACAATCACACCGTTGATATTGTATGAATAAGAAAAAGGAACAGTAAGACGATAAAAGGAATATTTTTTACATTTAAGGGGATTTAATTCTAGCCTGTTTGCCTTGCACCACGAACAAAGGGCGTCAAGCTCCTTCTGAAGAATAATGCAGTCGGATAATGAAAATATTGATGAAAAAATCTTCAAATCATCAGCAAACATTAAAGTGCTAGCACGCGAAAAAATGTTACAAACATCATTAATAAAAATAATAAATAACAACGGACCCAGATGACTACCTTGCGGCACACCTGATTTGACGGTAAAAATTTTAGACATATATGTATCAATTGAAACGGACTGTTTACGACCAGTAAGATAAGAAGCTAGCCAATTGAGAAGAGAGGAATGAAGTCCAAAGGCACGAAGTTTCATAATTAACAGTGCAGTGTCGATGCGATCAAAGGCTTTTACAAAGTCAGTATAAATAACATCAACCTGTTCACCACGTTCAATAGCATTAATTGCAAAGTTTTTAAAAACGACTAGGTTAGTGGTAGTAGATTTCCCCCTCATAAAACCATGTTGCTCTTCACAAATACATTTATTCACAACAAATTGTAGTCTGTCAGTAACTAGACTTTCGAAACATTTAGGAACGGGTAATAGTTTCGCAATTCCTCTATAATTTGTAATTTTTGCACGACAGCCTGATTTATGAAGAGGTTTGATAACAGAAAATTTCCAAGAATCAAGGAATGAGCCGAGCATTAAGGACAGATTAAATATTTTTGTAAGCGGATACGAAAGACTAGAGTTACAATTCTTTAATAATAAATTACACAACAAGTCTGGTCCATGAAACGTGTCACCATTTAATTTTTTAAAGCATGATTCAACTTCACTCTGATCAAGTTGAATGAGACCAAGATCAACTGTTGAAATTAAATCATTAAAATCAGGGATGGGATCACAATTATTATTCAACGCATAGATTCAAAGTAATCAGCGAAAAGATCACAACTTCCTTGCAAACCAATAGAGTAAATACCATTATATTCCATGCTAGCAGGCATTGAGGACGAGGAACGTTTGGCGTTGATGTACGTCCAGAAGGCCCTGCAATCATTTTTAATATTATTCTCAACAGATGAGACATACTGATTAAATAAAAAGCGATGCAGAAAGTGATATTCTCTATGAAGTCTTTTAAAATTAGATAAATTATACGAATTGCAGTGAAACCTTAAAGCTTTGTGAGCTTTGTTTTTAGCGTTTTTAAGTCTCAGTAAACCTCTATTAAACCAAAGAGGATGATTGGAAGAAGAACGAACAACGATTGGAATAAAACGTTTAATACCAACATGAACCAATTCAAGGAACTTTGAATAACAACTATCGAGATTACAAGAATAGCATTGAAGTTCACAGTCCCAGGGTACAGATAGCAAGTAATTATTCAAGCCATTATAATCACCTTTAGAAAAATTGTATTTAAAAGAACTAAAATTAGTGATTGAAGCAAATTTATAAGTACAAATTTCAAGAACAAAAGGTTTATGAAACATGTCTATCTTAGCTAGAGGCAGAAGCACCTCAACTATATTGCAAATTAACTCAGGGCTAATAAAAGCTAAATCCAAAAATCTACCGATACAATTACTAAACCGATTTACCTGAACTAAATTTAAACCAAATGCAGTATCAATTATTACACATTCACTTCGAGAAGTAAAATTCGTCGGCGAAAGAGTACGATCATCATCCGTGCAAGACCACTTGATGTTTGGGAGATTAAAATCCCCCAAAATGCACAAGAATTCCTCAGGTTGGACGACATCAAACAAGGTGTTGATATTTATAGCATGAGCCTCATAAATCATCACAGGAGACGCTGGAGGAATATAGCTAGCACAAACTTTCAGAGTACCAAGACCCGGAATTTTAACACAAACTGCAAGTTGTTCAATCGCAGCATCAGCAACTTTGAGTGTCAGCAACATAGAGGTAAGTTCAACCTTCACAGCAATAAGCACTCCACCTCCACGGGAACATCCGGTAGAAACAGAGCAACGGTCCTTTCTATAAACTAAGTACCTTTTTTCATCAAAATTCATCATTCATCAAAATTGTCAGCTGATAGGCCAAACGAGGGATCAAAGTGAAGTTTGCAGTATTGAGCCAGTTTCCCTGGCTTATAAACTGACAATTGACGTAGGATTTTAGTCATCGTATTGACTCGTGTACTAAGGGGCAAACCTTTCTATTGGATATTGTACCATGACGAGAAAGACATTATAGCCTGGTTGTGCTTCTTAGGAGGACTCCTGAGCTTAGATTTTTACATTTAAAAAACCCTCAGGGTGTACACGTATTCTCTAAAAATTGGTATCCCCAAAGACACCTATACATCCACATCTGGACACGGTCTACCCTTCGCAAATTATAAAAATAATTTCTTCTGAAACTAAGTTCTATGTTTCCATGCGGGGGAGACTACATACAATAACAATACTTTTCCCAATGAAATTACTCCAACGTCAAAAACGAAATTGAAATAATTACTTAGCAGCTAAAAAAAATAATTGCTTATTATGAGCCCGCATACAAAGTCCCTCAGTTTTAGCACACACACACAATTTACAAAAATAGGGTTCGCCTCCTTTGTGCATTCTTCATAAAGCATCCCTTACATCCCTAGAATCTTTAATTACTTCCGAAAGGATAACAAAAAAAAATGAACAATAAGAAAAAAAGACTTCCATCCCCTTTAATATTTATTTTCAAAATATTCACAATATTTTTGCCTGAGGTCAACAAGTGTTGCACAAAATGAAATGAAAACAAAAGCAACGCTTCATTTTATAAGTGCCCGGGCTGTATTGTGTAGTCCCTTCGTTGTACCCTCTCTCTCTCTGTCGATCTATTACAAGCCGGTATATAGTCCTTGAAGCGCAGATTATTCCAACCCTTATGAATTTTCTGTATATAGGTATATAAAATAATATTATATTTCCCAAAAATGATTTATATATATATCAAAGAGCAATTTCAATTCTGATTATATTTGAGTCTCTCAGGCACACGCTGCCGCCCTCTTGTGTAGTACAATCCCGTGTGTACTGACTGTGAGAGGTGGTACTTCAACCCTTTAAAGCCCTGCAGCTACTCATTAGTTTCCAGTGCCAATTTCTTGGCTTGTAGGAGCGAACTGGGAGCGTTGTTTCTTCAACCCCCATAATTCAGCTGCATATTCATCGTTGTACCCCCCTCGTTTCTTGTAGGTCCTGTGCTGTGCCGAGGATGTATCGCAAGTTTATTTGTTTTTTATTTTTTTATTTTTTTTTTTCGTGTAAAGAACTTCCCCAGTGTTACTTCATTTTCTTTCGTGATCCAATAGCTGCAGGCTTAGCTCCTCGTCTTCGGGAAACAATAGATGCGTCCCTTTAGGGCGCCCCCATTTCGTAAGGATGTACACACACAAACTAACAGGATAGAGATAGAACGACCGACCGACAACGGTTCGAGAGAGACCCTCCCTAGAGAGATGCACACGCCGGATGTTGTTTATTTGGAATCACCCTGTACTAGAGAGTTTTGTTGTTATTCTTTTCGTTGTTGTTGTTGTTTTTGTGTTCGTTTCAATTATTTGTTGTTTTAACAACAAAAGCAGTTGCTGGCATCTTACGTCTTAGGACACAATCCCCGTGTGTGTTTGCTTCTCGCACACTTACTCTAGGTTTCGGCCATTGAGTCCTGGATCCATATACTTGGAATTAGAGATGGTATGTTAGTATGTGTATATATATGGACAATGTGATCCTATGTTTGCTTTCAATTCTCTGCTGGACACTCCAGATGTTGCTGCTGCACTTTGGCGCTGTCCATTTTCGTAAATCGTTTTAATATTAACAAAGAATCATCATCTTCGGGTCCTTAAATGGAATAGTACAATCTCCCTGGGATTTGCCGGCATTGTGTGTTTGTGTGGATACAAGTGATGAGTTTTTCGCTTTGATTTTCTACTCCATCTCACTTGGCTGTTCGGGGGGAGCAATTCATTTAAGCACTACTAAAAATATTATTGTATCATTTTATACACAGCCATATACAGTACAAACCAACAAGGACTAGTGTTTCTGAGTGTTTAAAAAAAATATTAAACCAAAAATAAAACATTATTCTCTCTCTCTCGTTCCTATCTTGGCTGTCAAACAAACGACATAAAGTTAAAATTTCATTTTGAACATAAAAATAAATATGGAGGAAAAAATTTATATATATTTGTTAAATGTCGGAAAAATATCGAAGAAGTCCACTCACACACACAGAACATAATCCTGCTGCACTTTCCTCAAACGAAAATAAATGAAATGAAAAAAAAAATTAAATTTCATACAAAAAAATATTTCGATGTTTTCTGTTTTTGATGGTGGAAAAATGGAATTAAATATTTTATTTTTTTTTTAGTTATTGTCAAAAGCAGAAATTTAAAGACTGAGAAATTGTTTTTTTTTTGTCGTTCCTGAAATAAAGGTAAAAGTGTGCGGAGGTGAAAGGCAAATAATTCTCTGTCATGCCATGACTGAGAGATAATTCCGGGTATTATTGTTATTAAGCAAGAACGAATGGTATTCTCTTGTGGACACTGTGTGTATTTTTTATGAGAACGAGAATTTGATTTAATTTTGAGAGTGGAGTAATGAGGATTATTAATTATTTTTCTTTTTATTACTTTTATTTTTTATTACTTTGTTATTTGCTTAACACAAACATTAATAGTAAGTTTTGTTTTTGGGGCATGCAGCTGGGCGCTTGCGTATGTGGATGTCTTGACTGTGTACGTTTCTTAACATTTTTAGTGTAGCGACCCCTTGAAAAACAAAAAAAAATAAATAAAAAGTCTAAGCATTTGCAGCGATATTCTCAGTAAAGCTTCGTTTACATTGAGCGAGCTACTAGCCGACGAGTTTAGAAGCCGGCTAGACAGCTGATAGTGAGGATTACACACAAAACTCTCCACTCGCTCAGTTTAATTATTATTATTATTTATTATTTAATGGATAAAGTACACAAGATTACAATCTTTTAGAGTACAAAGCAAACGATAAATAATCCTAAATTCTTACAACTAGCTTAATATAGAGAAGTGAAGAATTTGAAAGAAGTAAGAGATTAAGAAAATACGATAGAGCTAGGTAAAGCTAAGAACAGTAGAGTAGTAGTACTACTGCGAAGCTGGAAGAGAGCTTAGAAATATAGAAGCCTGCTTTTTGAACATTGTGGCTGTGCTGATTTTTTGGATGGATATAGGAAGTCTATTCCAAAGTCTAATCGCATGCACAAAGAAAGAACGACTGCCAACCATGGAACGATGAAAAGGGATAAGCAACTTAAGTGATCTCAAGGACTGCATCGGGACAAGGAAATCAGAGAGGTAGCAAGGACGCTTAGAGTAAAATATTTTATATAGGAGAGTTAGTGCCATGACATTGAGAAAATGAAAGAGCCCACATCCGAGTAGTGAATTTTGCACGCCCGACAAATGATCGGATCTACGAAGGTGAAAAACAAATCTCAAACAATTATTGAATGCGACCCTGAGTCGTTGAAGACAGGACGAATCAAGAGATATATAAACAAGGGCGCCATAGAGAAAATGCGGCAGAATTAGGGATTTCACAAGCTTGGCACGGATAGAGGGTGATAGCAGATCCGCGAACAGCCACAGTTTTCGCAAGGTACCATATATGTTAGACAGCATGAAAGAAACATGATTGCAACAGGAAAGCTTCCAATTAATAAATATCCCAAGGCTCTTGACACAATCAACGACAGGAATAGGAACACCACCTACTAATAAATTAGGAGTATATTCAGAGGACATAGGACGCTGGCTGATAAGCAGTACTTGGGATTTAATTGGATTAAGTTTGAGCAAATTATTAGAGCTCCATTCACTGATACGATATAAAATATTATTCATAACTGCTGTACCGGAAACAATATCACTAGGAGGAAAAGAATTGTACAGCTGAAGATCATCAGCATACATATGAAAAGAACAGCCGTCAATGACAGAGGGAAGATCATTAATATACAGGGAGAAAAGAAGAGGATCCAGTATCGAGCCTTGAGGGACACCCAGACGCACCGGCAGAAGAGAGGATATTCTGCCGTTGTGCTGAACACATTGAAATCTATCAGAAAGAAGAGAGGAGAAAAGACGCGTGGCAGAGGAAGAGAACTGATAGAGTTGATGAAGTTTGGACAACAGGAGCGGATGGACCACCGAGTCAAAAGCCTTAGAAAAGTCGAGCAGAGCTAGAAATGCAATATTACCCTGATCAATGGTAGCCCTTAGATCAGTTGTAACCCTTAACATAGCAGTCTCACAACTGTGCGATTTACGAAAGCCAGATTGAAAGATAGAAAGAAAATTGTTACGTTCAAGATGGCTCATCACTTGAGTAAAAATAATTTTTTCAAAAGCTTTAGCAAGAAAGGGAAGGATGCTAATAGAACGAAAATCAGATATATCAGATGGAGTCGGTCTTTTGGGTAAAGGAATCACAATGGCCTTTTTCCAGAGCGAAGGGAATTCAGATGCAGTAAGACAATAGTTGAAAACATGAGTGATAGGATCAGCAATTAGGGGTGAAAGGATTTTGAGAAAGCGTGGAGAGATTCCATCAAAGCCGATACTGTTCGAGGAGATAGACAGTAGAGATTCAAGAACTTCTAAAGAATCAACACAGCGGAAGTAAAAGCTACCAGGACTGAGTGAGTCAGAGGAGGAGGAATTAGTGAAAGAGATACCATCATATCTCGGGGGAGAGAGGATAAATGATGAGTTTATGAGCTCAACATCAACATCAAAAGGGTCAGATGCAGAAGAATGAACACCAAGCGAGCGAAGGTTAGACCAAAGTCGTTTCGAATCTAGGTTAGGATTAAGCTTGCGAGCATAGAACACACGTTTGGCAGCTTTAACTTTGAGGTTGATGCGATTGCGAAGCACTTTGTACTCAATTAGGTAGCTGCGAATTTTAGTTCTACGGTAACGCCGGTACATTGGCTGGATAAGGTGCAAAATCGCGCCATCAAACTCATTGGTGATAGCACTCTTTGCTCCTCCATCGACCCTTTAAGCCACCGTAGGAACGTAGCTGCACTCAGCAAGTTTTATCGCTATTATTACAGCGAATGCTCCACTGAAATAAAGAACCTCCTGCCTACACGGCAACTTTTTTCCCGCAACACAAGACTAGCCAACTCGGCTCACCCCTTCACCCTGCAGCCCTCCCCTTCACGCACATTACGGTTTAGCTGTTCGTTTATAAATAGAACAACTCGGTTGTGGAACTCTCTTCCGCAGTCGGTGTTTCCGAGCTCATATAACATCTCTGAGTTCAAACGCAAGGTTCATCGACACCTACTCATGCACCCCCCAGACCCCTAACCTATCCTTTCTATTCTATCCTTCAGATCAAGCTTACTACTAGACACTGACCATGACTCGAACGACATGACTGACTAGTAGTACAAAGGGTGACTCCTAAGCTTCATCGTATCACAAAAAAAAAAAACATATACTCGCGCTGGATTATCAAATCCCGAATCTCTCGTGAAAACCACGGACAATGGGAAGGAGTTTTAAGTCTACGGGTAACAAGCGGTACACATTGTTCGTACACTGATTGGATGAAGGAAGACAAGATAGCTACCTTATCGTCGACAGTTGCCAGTTAGCTAGCGAGCTGGACCAAGGTCTTCCTTTGTTTTTCCTTTGTTAAACTTTTCTCGATACTCGCAGCTTTCTAGATACTCGCAGCTAGGTAACTAGCAGCTATGATGACACACGGCTTGTTTACTAGCTAACAAGCGCACACACCAGAAAGCAGCGAGTAAATTAGCCCGGCTTTCAACTTTCTCAGCCGATTGTTTACAATCTGCTAGTTAGCTTGTAAACATCATGACACCGAGCTAGTTTACTAGCAGCCTAGTAGCTTGTAAACTTGATGAGTGTAATCGAGCTTTAAGACCCCAAAAATTGAATCTGATGAGGATGCTGGAAAAACAAACATGTTTGCTCCATCTTCTTCCGTCAACATCGGTCGTAAAATGATGAAAATCGCGGCAAAATTCTGGGATTTTTTACGGTTGTTATGACCTTGTTAGATTATTTCATGTAGAGTCAAGCAATAGTTGAACAAAAGAATAATAAGACACAGCGCGATTCACACTTCGCTAGTCCTGTAGTTTTGACAAAAAGAAAGATGAGTAGAACAGATTGTGTATTGATTACCATAATCGTCCGTCCACACGACGTAACCCGTTTTGCGCAAACGAGTTCTCAAGAATTTTAGGTAATTTTTTAGAGGCGCGAGCATAAAAATGTCGAAAAACTCATTTTTTCAGGAGATTTTCTAAAAATTAACCGTTCTGAAGAAAAAAAAACTCGGGTCTGACGGCGTCATTTCTGAGCAATCAACTGTGTGAACTGTGCAGTTTTGAACTATTTTCACTCAGTCGTCAGAGACCTGAGCTTCTGGATCCTCTTTTGCTGCGATAAGCTGCGCAGGTCAGACAGTTTATTGCTCAGAAATGACATCGCACATGATAAACTGCGCAGTTAAACTGAAAGTGTGTGGGCCGCTTAAGGCTGTGATGTTTACGAAAGCCAGATTGCCATATACTAAATTTTAGAGCTGTCTCATTTCGGTCCGTTATTACAAAGATGTACTCAAATCAACAAAACTGACTGGACTGATGAGCCCCACACTTTCAGTCCAGTTTATCGATCGTATAGTTTTTACGCAGTTCAACTGCGCAGTTAAAACTGAAAATGTGGGGGCCGCTTTAGAGTCACGCACGACTGATATTCGTAACTTTCTTGATAAACATAACATTTTCTGTCTATTGATGCTTGACTTCTTAAAAGCTTTCGATAGCGTCAATCAAGCTCTGCTTCTGCGAAAGCTGGCTTCATTTTTCTCTGTTTATCTATCTAACTGCTCTCAAAAGGTTAAACTAACTGGCTAAAATTCCTCAAATGCTCTACTCCACGCTGGCGTCCCCCAAGGCTCCGTTCTTGGGCCACATTTATTCAACATTTTTATTAACAATATTCGAAGATTCATTTATATGCACACGATGTGCAGCTTTCTTTCCCTGCGCCAAGAGATCAAATACATATGTGTGTGGGGAAGCTTGCTGTTAACTAGCCTCACGGTAGCCTGGTCGACCTGCGCAAATCTGTCTAAAATGTCGAAAAATTCTTAAACACTGAACTTACATGATATAAAATAAGAAATCATAATTTCCTCGACACTTACCTGTAATGAAAAATAAAAAAAAAATATGTTAGTTAAATTGCAATAAAATAGAAACGATTTTACTAAAAGTCAAAGAAAGTCAGGTCTACTCGCTGAATATAAAATATAAATTCGATGGCAAACTGGAAGGCCGAAAAAAAGAAGTTGGCAGGAAAAGGATATGACAAAAGGAGTTGATTTTGAAAATTTGAAGAAGGGGGATTTAAATAGGGGGGATTTAAGAAGAATCCTATACCAAATTTGGGTATCATTTCTTCAGTACGATTTCTCACGGGTGCGAAAGAGTTCTTTTCTGCGTGGATGGTAGGACTGAACCCCCCAGAAAGGTTGAAGCAGAAGCTGGAACTAATCCCTTCAACTATACGAACAACCACCAACCATCAACTGTATGAACAGGACATCTCCCTGAAACGGCCATCTGTATGAACTCAGGGGTGGTAGCACGTAAGTTGTTTCAATCGACCTCTTCTACAAAAATTCAAGATTTTTGTATGGAGAGGTTGATTGAAACAGCTTACGTGCTACCACCCCAGGCCTTCAACCATATGAGCAGGAACTGATTCGGTTAACTATAGGAAAAGTTTATATCGGTAGGAACAATGGTTCAATTGCATGAACCTTGCACCGGTATAAAAAGCAAGGAACACCGGATCCGACCCGGATAGAGGGTCAACTTGTAAGGATTTAAACGTCGTGGTACCAGGGCGGGTTTTTTCCCAGACCTACCTTTAATTAATTTTTAATTTTTAAGGCAATGTTGATATTACACATTTAAGCTTTCCAAGATCAGGGAATATAATTTATTTAAGAAGTTTGAATTTGTTGATCATAGCATTTCATAGAATTACATTTAATTTTATTTCGATGGATCAGTCTCTATCATAGAAGCGATAAAAATTTGCTGCTGCAGCTACATTCCTACGGTGGCTCAAGGGGCCGATGGTGGAGCAAATGGTGTCATCATCAATTAATTTAAGGGTCTTTTTTGGCACCTTATCGTAATGGTCGCTACGGTCATCAAAACAGGATCTGGCACGTGCCTGTCTTGTAAGTGTAACGCAGGGTGGCATTATCAGCGAAGCTGAGAAATGGGTTAGAGGGGATTGAAAGTAGGTCATTTATAAAAATAAGAAATAGGGCAGGTGATAAAATTTACCCCTGGAGCACCCTTGCAGAGATCGAGTGGGATTCAGAGTTGACGCCGTCCGATACTACGTTGATTGAATGCTCCGAAAGGAAACTCTCAATCTACTTCTGCAGAAGTGAGTCAACTCCAATAGTTTTGAGTTTAGCCAACAAGGCTGAGTGCCAAACTCTATCGAAAGACAATCCAAGCAACCAGACTAGACCAGACGTTCAAGTAAGTGCGGATGCACGGCTTTAGTGTGGTACCTCCGGAGTCTCAAACCTCCGTCTCGAGGCCTGGGGTACTGGCTTGGGGATGCTATGATATCTTCAGCGTAATTTCAGTGTCAGCTCGCAAGGACTCATTCTTTTAGCCAATGGTATACTCGATAGCAAAGGATGGCAATGTAGAGTAGTCAAAAAAGAGGAATTCGAGGCGAACAGAGATGTTAATAGCGATTGACGTGAATTTTTTTTCATGGAATTAACCAAGGTTTTAATACGTTAATTGGGACTATATTAACGCTATTAAAACCTTGGCTAAAACGTATATTCAATCAAGGCTAAATAGATTTGGTGGAATGTGGAATGAGCCAATGCATTCTTGCACGAGAAGCGGCAGAATATTTGTTCTTACTACGGGAACACAAATCCCAGTGTGTGGGCTTGAAAGAAGCGAATTATCTCCAGCCAGTTGATTGTCCCAACATGCCAGACAGGTCTTCTAGAAGGTGAAAGAGCCATCTAATGTGATCTATAATTTGGTAAATATTATTATTGTCTGGCAGAGGCTTCATTTACTGTGTTTCCATGAACCGAGATTGAGATTGAGTTTTCGCTGAGTAAACAGATAACAAGTTAACTCGATGCTATTTCCATGACGGTTCTGGGTTAAAGTGACAGATAATCAATTTAGCGTCGCCGTTGATATATTGAGTAAAAAATATTCATACACATGCAAAACCCAGCTAAACCTGACTGGTTTCGTCGAATTTTGTTGGATTTAACGCAACTTTACTCAACCTCTGTTTGAATGGGCGCTTAATGTGAGTAAACTCAGGGTAAACTCTACCTGGAAACTCAGTAATTAATTGGATTATCCTGATCGAAACGGAAAACAGTGGGACAAAACAGGGTCCAACTAATTTTTGTCTCTTTATCAACGGACTAAAGTATCCTTAAGATGAAGAAAAAGAAGAATTACGTTTAATACAAATTTAACCCTGCCCCCGAAGATTGGACATACTGGAATATAAAAAGTTTTAAATGTATTTCAGGGAAACATTGGACGAATTGTAATGAATTTTATTAAGATTATACAAAATTAACATTCGCCCATATATTTCCTGCACAATCTCCTCGTTGAACCCCTTTCATATCACATTAAATAAATACAATTTATATGCACTGAAAACGATGCAAAAACGCGCTGCATCACTCTGATAGATAAAGTGCATGACTTTTCGATTTTCCTTCTTTTCCCTATTTTTTTCTGCTTGTTTGGCCAAGGTATAAAATTCAAGTGAATGACCATGCAGAAAAAACTTATCTCATCCCTTGTATTTCGCGCTATGAACGTGGGGGCACCAACCACCACCACCTCCATCTACGATTTCATCCACAAAACCACTTCAACCATGGTGGAATAATTTTGTGGGCGCGCAAAAAAAAAACAAGATAAACTAAGAAGAAGAAGGAATCTAACGAAAATCTCATCCCTTGGTGAAAAATAGTCACGATAAAGTAACACAAACTCCACTTCCACTCTCAATACACACACACACAACATAAAGTTACAAATTGATTCAAGAAATTCCTAAAATTATGACATACTTTAGGAACAAAAGATAAATTTTTGGGATGAAATTATTACAGCACATTTCCTTAGATAAAGACTGGGAATAAGAAGAAGAAGAAGAAATTAAGGTATTTTCAACCCCCTGTCTTCTGCGTCTCCACCCCCTCAAGGAAAAATAAAAACAGAGCCAAAAAGCATGGCTTTGGTTTGGATGGAGTCTGTCGGTGGTGTAAAGGTTCCATCAATGCCTCTTACCAAAAAACACACACAGAGCGAGTTGCCAGCCTCTTAACCATCATCACTGATGGCGCCATTATCCGAGTTTTACTAACTTTTCTCAGGTATGCAAATTGTTGTCAGAAAGGAATGATGTTGTTAAATATTTATACTTGCAAACAATATCCTCTCGCAATTTTTGGCTCGCGCTATCTAACAGGTATCTAAGACGATTGTAAATTACAATGAAGGTTTTAATTCCACAATATTTTCCGAGGCGATGTTTGGCGCAAGTTTACCTGTGGTTGTTTACCTGTGCCGCTATAACGCTAGCTTGCATGTATGTGTATGGTACACGCAATATTTCTTGCATGTAACAATATAAGAGGCAACAACAATATGGAGAAGAACCAACAAGTCAACAAGCAAAGGAGAGCGGGGTTGGACGGGTGGGAGGGAGCGACGCGCTCGGAGGTCCTTTTTCCCATCTCAAAAAAGGAAACGTAAAAGTCATGAGAGGAGCCGCCGCCGCCGACGCCGCCGCCAGCCACCGAAGCAAGTAGATGTAAATTTATTTTCTGCTTTACAAATTCAAGGAAAAACTTTTATTAGATTTTTCTTGTATTCAGATCACAACAGGCCTTTCCAGTCCGTCTCTCGCCCCTCTCCAATTTTCACCTCCTCCATGGTCCTTAAGCAGTCAAGTCCTTTTCTTATATTTTTTTCCTCCTCCTCTCTCCCTCTCTCTTTCTCTTTCAAAAAAAAAAAACGGTTGACTATTTTTTATCCATTTATTCGCGCAAAACCTTATTCCTGGATGAGGCTCCCTCCGACTCAAGAGTCAGGCCAACAATGTTGTTCACATCCTTTCTTGCATAGGCTATGGGGTAGAAAAAAAAAGATGTTACTCATGCATTAAATTTAAGGCTTCTGGAATGTCAAAGTCATCCTTGTGCCGTTTAACAGTAACAAGAAGGATTAAAGGGTTAGGCACAAGACGTGCGTGCCTGGACGTGATTTCCTTCTTTTCAATCGACCGCCCGGAGTCTTTCTCAATCCTCGACGACTCATTTTTCTTTCATTTAACCGAGAGTCCTGGTTACCATTTCAAAGCGTCAGGACTCTAGGAAGGATGTATGTATTGTTGTTGTTGTTGTATTTTTTCATTCTTGTTCCCTTCAAATATTCAAAGTTCCCAACCGTACGTTCATACATACAAACACTGCCATCATATTCACGAGGGCACGCACGTCTGCCATGTAGGGCCGTTTTGTGCAAATTCTATACCGTTTCGTTTTATAATAGACGACGACTTTTTATCCTCGATGAAAGTAGCACATATACATATATACCCCACCACACACCAACCAAGCACACATCCAAAACAGCATTTGATATCAAAAAAAAAAAAAAAATTTTATATCCTTAAGGATTTTTGATTTTTCCCTTTTAGCCCTCATATAAGAGTCACTAGTTCTCTCCACGATGATATGACTTGCCATTAAAAGTTTGACGAGACTCTTTCCAGATTATAAGGGACGCACAACAATACATATGTATGAAAGGCAAATCAAAAGTTAGTGTTGATGTATGAATTTAATAAACATGTAAATTTTTCTCCCCACTTCTTTCCATACACGCACCATACCCCCCCTCCCCAAAAAAAATAACTCACACACGCATTCCTTCTGAAGAGATCGTAAGATGGCTTAAGACATGAAGCGGTTCGCTTGTTGTGAGGCTTGAGGAGGAGTTCTTACACAGTAAGGATAATCTAATTTGACCTTTTCTTTAGCCAGAAAAAAAGGACCTTCCATGTATGCCTTCTTTGTAATATACCAACAAGCAGCACAACAAAAAAACGTGTATAGGGTTCTAGCATCAGGACTCCTACATACCATTACACACACACATAGGCCCTAAGGATGGGGGCCACCACAAAAAAAAAGATAGAAAATCTGACAGAAGTTTTTATTTAGTCTATATTAGACTCGGAGATTTATGTACGATAAGAATACTGTCACCAAAAAAGCGAACACACAAAGATCCTTGTCTTTGTATTGTGCTAAAACGAGATTTTTAAATCCTATTTCTTTTTTAAATTGAAAGGATATAATAAAAAAAAAAAGGAAAATAATAAATCGGGGCTTTATAAATATGTCAGAATTCTAAGGTCTAGGAAAAAAAGCTATCAATCTATTCAGGGTTGAATGATGAACGCCGTTATGGGGAAATTATTGTATTTCGATACTGGATACCAGTAACACAATTTTATAAAATCTATTATAGGAAGACTTACTACACACCGGAGAGTTAACTTTCGATTAAAGTTCAGCAAAAGTCCCTGTCAGCATGCATATTTCAGTTTGAAACCGAATTGCACGACGTATGGCGTGCGCCAAAACTATTGGGAATCTCAAAATCGCTTTTTCCATGCGTAGTTAGTCTCTATTGGCGCAGTAGAGTCTTAAGTCCCCACCTTGAAAATAGATTAAAAAAAGCGCACAACGCCACTCTGTTCGTTTAAAGACCCAAGTCAATTATATTCTCTATCAGTTTCACTGAATACTTCGCTCTTGTCGTGTTCAGATACTATGGTGAAGGGTCGTTGCCCGTAAACAAACTTCGAAGGGAAAATTACAATTTATTTTATTTTTTCCATTGTATTTTGTCCATACACGAAATGTTAATGTGTGTTGAATTGTCATTTGCCCACCTGCGCGTAAAATTCCCACTAGTTTTGGCGTAGGAAATAGTAAAAAACCGTAAAATACTTACTAGAAGACCAACAGTTTATCTTGCTGAACATAAAAAGCCCATTTAACGATATCGCCACCGAGACCATATAGGAAACTCGGTGAATCATAGACATAAGCTTCCAGTCTGAAAACCACAGTCAAAGTGGGAGAACGCGCAGTGATCAGACAGACTCAGTAAAACTGCACAAAACAAGAAACTGAAGGTAAGGGGTGGTTCATTAATTACGTGAGCCGTTTAGGGGGAGGAGGTCGAGCCAAATCTCACCCAATCTCACGTGGGGAGAAAGGGGGTGTCATGAAGACACACAAGCGAAGACAACATCTTAGCATAGCATTTCAAAAATGTTCATGTCCTCAACGAGAACTTCAAGGCGGCTCCAGACTCAAGCCGTGAACACCCGCGAACAAGCGCGAACGTCTTGGATGGTTTTCGCGCCGCTCTTTCCATTCCGAGTTGATACGGCCTGAATTCTTGTCGTAAATTCACGGCTTGAGACTGAATAGAAATTCAGATCTTCAGGCACGATCTGACGACAAATGCCCAAACACAAAGATTTCTGTAAGTTTTCTTGGACTGCAGGCCCATACAGTAGGCGGCCGATGCGTGTGTGGCGATACTTGGCCTCAAGGCGAACACTTTCCGGCCACGGACTGCCGGCGACTCGTGTATAAAGAAGAGCCTTAAGATATGGCTAAATCATGAACAAAGACTGTTACGCAGAAAGTAGCATAGCAACCCCTCGATTTTTTAGCCGCCACCGGCCAGCCAAACGCTTGGCGAATGCTGCAGCGTATGAGTCAAGTAACCCTGACCCGCTAAAAGGCCCTTAGAATATAGAACTACAAGAAGGCAAACGCCGTGCTGCTGATGTTTTGGTAGTTGTATGCCCACTACAAAGCGAGTGGAATAGACGAGGGGCAAGGAGTCCAAATTATCAGCTATCACAATTAAAATCTTGCTACTGAGTCTCCAGCGCTGCCGTCGAGAAAGTGCGAATGGCCCCAGCGGAAAGACAGGCTATTCTTTAGGTTTTACCTAAATTAGTTACGAAACACTTAAGCGCCGCCCTGTGCCACCAAACGAAAGCCCCGTACGTTACCATGGTTCTAATGGTGGTGTATATCCAGTACATGGCTTTCGATTGTAAACCCCATATGGATCCCAAAGCTCTGAGGCGAGCCCACAAAGATCTTTGCGTCCTGTTCATCAGAATGCCCATGTGCTGGTTCCAGTTGAACTTGGCATATAGCGTCACTCCTAAATATTTGGCTTGCTATGAAAAGCCTATTCTGCGTGCGTGTGTAGGTTCCGAAAGTGAAAGTGAAAGGAACTAGAATCGATTTGTCGTGATTGACTTTTAATGCTACGCTGGCACACCAGCTGGAGACCAGATTTAGTGCTTGATGCAGACACCTTGGCATGGCTCCTTCAGTTTCACGTATAACTAAGATGACAATATCGTCTGCGTAACCTTGGGCCAAAAAGTTTTCGCCATTGAGTAGCTCTAGGAGTTCATCTACAACAAGGATCCACAGCAGTGGAGATAAAATTCCCGCCCTGCAGAGACCCCTCAACATTAGATACCATTAGTTTCCGAGCTCTAAGCATAGATTCGATCCAGCCGCAGAAGCGTCACTTAGACTTCGTCCACTTAGAGTCCTAGCATGTATCATCGAATGCTGCCTCGATATCGAGAAAGCCGTCAGCGCAGCTACTTTGTTTAGTGCTGCGCATTCCAGCCATTAATGGGGTTAGCGTCTTCTTCTGAATTAGCTGGAAGCGTGATATCATCTGCGTATTCGAGATCTTCCAGCCATTTTACCATTCCCCATCTGATTCTTCTTCCTGGTTTTCTTCGTTACGTCAATTTCAGTAATGAAGGGTAACGGTATAAGGGGCGCCACCTTGTTTCACTCCAGTAGTAGTATAGTTATAACGGTTTGAACGCAGTGACATCATCGGTTGTAGGCAAGAATGTCTGAGATGGGTTGCGTCTTGGATAGTAATCATCTGCCTTGGCTAGGATCTTGTGGTGTAATTAGAGCCAGGTTCTAATTCTTGAATGTGCCTTGGATGAGCTTTCGTCATTTTTCAATTTTTTAAGGTTTTTAAGTAGGACATGACGGACTAATGTTGGAAAGGGTTATTTCCTGAGCTTAGACCTGAAGTTGACAGACGATGAATCGTTATGTGGTGGTTATCCTACACAAACTAACTTAGCATGACATTTTGGATTCGATATTGTGCTGAAAGGTCTATTATCCTCAAAATCAGTGTTGGTGTGTCAACAATGCCAATAAAAGGTGAGATGTACTCTGTGAATATAGTAGGACAAAGTATGAGGAGTAAAATACTATTCCTGAACGAAAAGAAGAATTGAACTGCCTTCACTAATATACCTTACAGCCAATAATAATCTTGTAGATCATAACAACTTCATATCAACCTAATTATATAAGGAAAACTATAATGTTAATGTTTCTCAAGCCATTTCTATGCTTATCAACCTTCCGATAACTTTCACTGAAATTCAGCACGCCACTTGCTGCCCTCCCCACCACTTATCGTGAAAATCTACAGGCGCGGCCGAAAACAAATTTTTCCCAACCAACACAAATTAGGCCTAATTTACAACGCGAATTATCTGCTAAATAAATTTCGGTTATTATCCTTAAAGTGCGGAGCTCAGCTTTAATTTACATAAAACAATTTCCATAAAACACAAAACCACTCACACATACATACAGACATACAGAAAGAGAATAACTTTTTAGAGAAGGATGTGATGACGACGACGACAAAGCAACGCAAATGTCCTTTCACTGCAATGAGAAAACTTTTTCCCAAGTATAATTCTTCCCAGATAACTTTCACCCCTAAATCGCATCACTTTTCAGCGGTTATGATTGGATCCCGCTCCGGTTGCATGTCCAGAAGCATTTCCCCGAATCCCTGACATCAATTTAAAACTTTAACTGCGTTATTTTCGGAGCAGAGAATTCGCCTAAACCCAGTTTAATTGAATTCAACCTTGATGCATTTTTCTTAGGACGAACTTTCGGAACTATGCTCAGAAGGAGCAGCGCCGTCCCACCCCCACTCGGCGCCATATCCTGCATCATCCTACGTAGGTGTGCATTACATGCTGTGTGTACTACCACTAATACTAAAACAGGAAACGTTCGATTTAAGTTGGCTCAAGTTGGCTGCCTTCAGTACACAGCGCCACCTTGCAAACTTTTAATGAAATATTCGCATCCTCGCTGTCATGACATGCCCTTGGGCCCATCTCGTCCTTGGGAATATCTTTCTCGTCGCCGCGCTACTCTATGTGGGGTAGTCCTGTCCTCGTATATTACCTCTTGTGCTGGGGGGCAGGTGTCTTGGGGGGCTGGGCGCAACCAGGGTAATGTAGTAATACGTGGCGGAACGTGTATGATGTGTATTTGTTGATTCCATACAGCATAAAAGCGCCAATTCCTGGTCCTTCACGTCATAATGCTGCTTTTATTCCTTGAGCAAGGATGTCGGGCCACAAAGAAGACTCCGCCAGGAACAAGTTTTACACATTATCCCCTAAGTACACATACAGGTAACATCGAGCGTGCCATACTCAAAGAACATGCGAAGATGCAGGTTACACATCACTGGCCTGTGTTATCCCGCTGGAGAGGGAGCGAGAGACCGGATATTATCCTTGCGGTTATATATATTCATACTAGCGCCACCTAATGATCCTGCGGTGGCAGCCAGAATATTTGAAGCATGCACAAACGTTTCCCCTGTTAACAACGCGCTCCTGTACAACACCTGTATTTTTTTTTGTTGTACCTTGGGTAAATTGTTATCTTTTGCCACGTGCATGTTTTGGTGGCTGCTGCTGGGCGTAGATGGATTATTCCATTGCTGTGGCAATTAAAATCAAAATTAAAATTCAAATCATGCATCCTAGAGGAATTTCCTTTTTCTACCATTCACCACACACACACACTATCTCCGAAACCCTTGTGCCTGCTGCACATTCATGACCATGTAGAATTTTTTCTTTCGGGAAATATGATAGAAATACACCTGTGCACACCCCACTATCTATATATGAATATACACAGGTTATGTTTGAGTGGAGGAGAGGAAAAAAATCCCCATCCTGTCCCGGCTGCCTAATTAAGGATGCAGGTAATGTCACAAGTGGCATCGTAATTTGTGCATACCTGAGATTTAAAAGTCTCGTGAATTGCATGAAGAATTTTACTTTTGTGAAATTGCATTGTAAAATTGCACATAAAGGTTACTTAAATTGGGCGAATTCTTGAGTGGATTGGATTGTGAAATTGTTGCCTGTCGTAGTAGGCAGAGAGAACAGAAGAGGTTTGTTGTGAATTTGTGGCATTCATTCACTTGGGATATTGACAAAAGTTAAAATGCATTTCTTTTGTGAAATTCTGAATGTGGGCTCAACTAGATATTTAAGTCTACGTCTCGTGATCCCTTCGCAACTGCACAGTAGTTCTTAGACTTTAACTGCTCCTATAGTACATGAACACAATCGCAGGCAGTTTTTGATTTGATCTTGAAGTTTCTAAAGGCCATAAACACGAACCAGGATAATTCTACATAATGATTTTATCATAAACACCAACATGGATAATCCGAGATACTTCGAATTTGAAATCTATGGTATTTTTCCGTGGTTTGAGCTATGCAGAGAAGAGGTGGTTTCGCGAGTGACTCTAAAAGCTCTTACTTGTATGGAAGGAAGCATTAACAATATTGTGCGACTATAATTACGCTTAACTTAGCTCCGCAGTGTTCACCATGTGGGTTGCCCCCTCACTGGATGGATGAATAAGTGCCTTTTGAGTTTCAGTATTTGAGATGTCTGTTCAGTTGGCAGGAGCAACTCGGAAAAATATTTTCCGCTACGGCTCAAAATTATCCGCTTTTTATCCGCTAGTGATCGCCGCAAAACAAAAATTTTCCGCTCTTCCCATTTCCCGGGAAAATGGGGTCCCGCTAACTCAACATAAAGTTAGCGGGACCCAACCGAAAAAAGTTATTTTTTTGAAGTTTCAGATGCACCAGAATTATCCGCTTTTTATCCGCTAACGAATGCCGCGAGAAAAAAATTTCCGCCATTTTCCTTTCCCAGAAAAATTCGAAATTTTTTTTCGCGGAATTTGTGGATGAAGTTTACACCAAACAGGTGATAACAGAAAGAAAACCCAAGGCCGACCTACTTGCATCTCTGTTCGACGAGAATTCTTCCTTACCCGATGCTGACATGCAACCCCCACCATCGAGTTTTCCGCTAACTCAATGGATAGAGTTTTCTTCAGGACGTATGAAGTGTATAAGCGTCTCAAAGAGCTTGACTCTAACAAAGCCACTGGCCACGACAAAATTCAGCCTAAAGGTGAAGCTAGTGACCATGCTAACTACCACCCAATAGCAATTACTTCTATTGAACGACAAACAATACGGCTTCAGATCGAAAAGATCTACTGGCGACCTTGTTTGCCTAACGGAGCACCTCAGCCGAAGAATACTCCGATTTGGTGAATCTGGCCTGATTGATCTGTATATCTCCAAGGCGTTTGGCAGTATTGCATCCCGCTCTGTTGGCTAAACTCCAGCTTGACTCTGTTCTGAAGAACTGGATTTAGAGCTTCCTTTCTGGCCGTTCAATCAAGGTAGTATTGGATGGCGTCGAATCCGACCCCCGCTTCATCTCCGCAGGCGTTCCCCAGGGCTCAATAAAAAAAATATAAAAAATAAAAATATTTTTCCGAGCTGGTCCTGCCAACTTAACAGAGTTGTATTTGAGGCCATACACGACTCTATACCAACACCAAAATTGAGGGTTTACCCGTCGGTATACCAGACCGTACGTTTGTTTATGTGAAAACCCCAAGCTTAGGAATCACCCTCTGTTCTACAATTTAATCAATCGTTCAGATCATGGTGCCATGTTTCGTAAAAAACCCTAGTTTAAAGGATAGATGAGGATAGAACAAGTTCGGGTATGTAGGAGTACCAGATGATGGAATCTATAAACTTGAGCTCTTCCCGGGTTAAACGTTATTCATTACAAATGGTTTGAGTTTCGATGAGTTTAGCTTGGCGTCTAATAGTTGGGCTTAAATGTTTTGTTCCCCTGCAGCTGTAACGCAACGAGAAGCGTTACTTCTTAGACAATGGAGGCCAACGACAACTGGGTGGAGACCTAACCCCACTATCAAAAGTCAATAAGCTGTCTGTATACTATTACTCAAGATTTATAAGCGCGGTACCAATGAAGAGGTTGCTAAGTCTTTTTCGAGAGGATTTATGGAACACTCAAAGGTTGAAATGATCAAACGAGTGATAATCAAAAGTTGCGAGGGACTAGTAGGACTGAATCCTGGTTGGAGCGCAAAATAAGTAGTGGTGAGGACTTTTGTGTGTCGGTTTTTGACATAGTCTTATGGATCGAACTCACCCACAGGCAGAAGGAATGACTAGGGAGATTTAAACAAACCTTGACTTGACTGTCGATTCCGATGATCGCTATGCATTGACTCGTTTGGTGTTACCCAACCTTTAGTATCTTCGTTGATTGTGTAAGTAAGTTGGTCTATTTTATTCAAAGTGTCATAGAAACACAAGCACGGGCCACAATAACTAGTTCGATAATATGTAATATGTAATATGATAATTTGTCCGCTGCAATGTTAGAGTGTACCAGAGCACCCAAAGTTAATAAATGCCAAACTGGATGACATAAGCTTGGAATCGCAACCGATGGAAGAATCAGCGAAAACCCACACTCAGTGGCGTAGCGTGCAGAGGGGGTCATGGTCCCGGGCAGCGCAGATGTGAACGATGGCGGCGGAAAATGGAGCAAGTTAGCAATCGTGTCGGCAACATCAGGCCATAACTATGGTACGGCGGCGGTATGAATAAAGCGAGTCCAAAACCGACATTTCTACCATTGATTGCCAAGAATTACCGCATTGAGCAAATTGTCCTGACTGACGGTGCTGGATGGATCAAAACTCATCAAGCAAACTCTCCAAACTGGATCGGGCAATTGTGATGGAAGACAACATCTTTTCTATTTTTCAGTTCGGGCTTTTTTCGTTCAATTGCATGGTGTAATCTTTCTCTTTTTGTCCACAGAATGCATCGGCTTATCACCTGGAAGACCCCATAGTGGACCATTCCCTGCCATTGCTCATGAGGAGCTCATACATCGATTTTATTTTTGTATCCAGGTTTGCGTAAATGGTACAAATAAATTTTGTGGACAATACCTAGCAAACATATTTTCTTCATGAGATGGGGTAGAGCCCGCGCCATAAAAAAAGGAAATTGCTAATGTGGAATTGTGAATGAGAATAAAAATGGGCCAGTTATTTGCGCTTTTCAACAAACAGAGTAACGTTGTTCTCTTGCGGGGACTTGAGACTCTCAATGCCCATGTGAAAACGGCGAATTTAAGATTCCGCTTTTTTATGGCGTGTGCTCTAACTGCTAAAGTTCGAAAAGGCTCCAGAAGCTTCCGAATTTGTCATAAAAATGCCCTGTAATAATATAGGACTTCGAGGAAGAGGAAAGCAACCTTGACTAAGCTCCTCAATATATTGACACAGAAGAGTCTTAACTTAAGCTAGTGTATCTACGAGAATTTCTAGCTACAGACAGATCACACGAGAGAAATTACTGATTCCAGCTCTGACTTTATTAAAGTTTACATTTTAGTCCCACCTCGAAGAAGGTCTACGGAATATTACGTTTACATGATGTCTTGAGTTTTTGACTTGAAATCGAACAAGTGGTACAAATTAGCATTTGGCATTGTTTTATAGAGTGGGCTTTGCAAAAAAAAACGCAGAATAAAGTTTTAATTGTTTGGCAGAAATCCACGCTACGCCACTGGCCAAACTCCGGTCGGAGAGCCGAATAAGTAACTCACAACACTACAAAACCACAAAAAAACTCCAAGAACAGCAGAGGTGGTAGCACGTAAGTTGTTTCAATCGCCCCCCTCTTCATACAAAAATCTTGAATTTTTGTTTGAAGAGGACGATTGAAACAACTTCCGTGCTACCACCCCAGACCAAACTGAATTAAGTAATTTTGATCAATTATTCTGAGTCAACTAAAAACCACGTGACGAAATTTCCGTGAACAAATAAAATCAACAGTGGGTGCGCCTCGACAGGTACGAATATATTGAATCAACCATAAAAAAATATTTTCCAACATTATACAACTCTTACTCTTATAAGCTCCTCACGATTGTGAATCATTAATATAAATTGTCTAAGTGGAATTTTTTTCCACTAAGAAATCGTTATAATCTATTTCACCTTGCGATAGCAACACCAACCCATTTTCCACCCATCTTTATAATTTTTGTTTTAGTCTCTAGCAGCATTTTGATGCTCTTAATATTATGCATTCAAATCCGCCGAGAATCTCCCGAAATAAAACACCAAAAAATGTAAATATGCAACCTTCTGAATTTTTCATATCACTCATCAGCCCAATTACATAAATTTGTAGTGAAAAAAACGTGAGGTGTTCACCGGTAACCATTAAGTAAAGAAAAAAATCGTCCAACATAAAACGACAGTCCTAAATCTCCCAGGTAATAATAATAGTAGTAGTAGTGGTGGTTGGAAGTGGAGTAGAGAAGGTGTGCGTTGGCGAAAAAAAGAAATCGTCTTGATAATGGAATCCTACTCTTTAAAATGCCGTGGAATAAGTAATTAGTCACCTAAAAGTCGCAGTCAGTGACTCTAAGACGATGCTGAAGATGAAGAAATGAGGAAGAAGTGAGGAGCCGGAAAAACGCCATTTTAAGAAATACATTTCACCAGAAACTCTTCAATCGGATTTGAGCTGAGTCATGGCGGCTCACGACGAATTTTTGTTTTTCTGGTTCTCTTTCATCTTTGCAAATTCTTAATCCGTCTTCCAGCATCTTTTAATCTCCGGCATTTGTGATGGAATCGTGGAATATCCGCGAATGATTTCGCCGTAATTCTCCTTAATTCTTTTTTCTTGTTTATTAATTCTTTATGTTTTTTTATGCATCAGCGCATGGCCGTGGTATTTTCGTTTCTTAAGCTGAAACCCTTCATGAATTTTTAGTGTTAAAACGAAATTTATGATTACATTTATAGATATGTAGCGACGTTGAAGGTGGAGCACATTGGTCCAAAGCCTGATCAAAAATTCGAAAAATTAAGATTCAATGAAGTTTCTGACTAGTTGGACGTTGGTAGCTTGAGGAATGGAAGTTCGAAGTCCGGCCGGTGGAAAGTGTATATCGAGGTAACTCGAACTGATGTCAAATGATCTTGTTCCTGGTAACTCCTCTAAGATGTCTTGCCGGTTCTACCCATAGAAAAAGTAAGAGGGTTTTGGACATTTTTTTATGCGGCAGTTCTAAGCCCAAGAATTGTTCTTTCTACTTCCAGACCGTCAGGTCCTTGGTCACTTATGATTCATTCCCTAGTAGTAAGCTTAGTTCGAGTAATAGAATAGGTTTTAGGTTCCCAGCAGCCCAGTGTTCAAGAGGATGACGATAAAGCCTAGGTTATATGTAACTCTCGCATGTTGTAGGAGTTCAAAAATACAGACCGCAGGAATGAGTCGAGCAACGTGAGTAAAAATAAAAAATGGCCTTGCAACGGGCGAATACCGCCCGCTTGAATTTTCAACGGTCACATGATGGCCGTAGAATTTTTAACCATTTTTAATGGGAACACATACGGGCCAAATTGTACAAACGGACAAACGACGGGAAATTTGAGCCAAGAAAAGAATTGTCCGTTCAGACACATAGATTTATTATATGAGAACCCAATTGCATTAGGATGTTTGAAAATATCTCTAAGCTTAGCAGCCACGCTTTGCACTACTAGTCTGTCATGTCATTCAAGTTATGATCAGTGTCTAGTTTTAAGCTTGTTTTGAAGAGGAGAAAGGATAGGTTAGGGTCTGGAGGGTGCGGGAATACATGTCGATGAACCTTGCGTTTGAACTCTGAGATGTTATATATTCGGCACCGACTGCAGAAGACAGTTCCACAATCCAGTTGTTCTACTTAGATATAAACGAACTACTAAACAGTAATGTGCGGAAGAGCAGGGCTGTAACACGTGGGGTGAGCCGCATTGGCTAGTCTTGTGTTGCGGGAAAAAGTGTTGTCGTGTATGCAGGAGGTTTCTAATTTGAGTGGAAGTCACTATGGTAGTAGCGATAAAATTTGCTGAAGGCTGCTTTATTCATACGGTGGTTTAAAGGGTCGATGAAAGAAGCAGCTATCGCCAATTAGTTTGATGGCGCGGTTTTGTACCTTGTCCAGCCAAGCCAAGGTGGTTTTTAGGGTACCCGTCCAGATATACGAGTTGTATTTAAGGCGAGGTCGAATGTAGGACTTGTAGATTGTAGCTAGAGCAGTTGGCTTAATGAGGAACTGGCATTTCCTGAGGAATCCCAGGCATTGGTAAGCTTGTTTGGTGATTTGGAATATGTGATTATTCCATTGCATATATGAAGATAAGGTTATGCCTAGGGTGTTAAGCGATGGGTCAGCCATTACATTCTTTTTGCCCGCTGAGATAGAGGAACATGCAGTGCAGGTTTTTGTAGAGATAAGACAGTACTGTGGTTTGGTTGCGTTGAATTCGGCACGATTCTTGAGGCCCAAACAAGAATTGGTTCAATGCCCCCTTTAATAGAGTTGGACATGAATTCACGGTCTACGAGCAAAGTTCGGCACGTGCTTGTCTTATATTTATCGAAGATGTGGGAGTAACGGAGAGTATCGTCATCGGCGAAACTGTGAAGCGGGTTCGAGGGGATCAGATCATTTATGAATATATGAAAGAGGGCAGGTGAGAGAATCGACCCTGAGGAGCGCCGGCCGAGATTGAATGGCGGTCGGATTCGACGATATCCAATACTACCTTAATTGAACAGCCAGAAAGAAAGCTGTCAATCCAGTTCCTGAGAACTGCGTCGATACCAATAGGTTGGAGTTTAGACAACCGAGCGGGATGCCATACTCTGTCGAAAGACTTGGAAACCAGACCAGATTCACCGAAGCGATGGAAGCCTTGGTTGAGATCCTCAATCAGACACACAAGAAGCCGGTGTGTGTATGTATGCGTGCGTTTGTGCGTGCCTGGTTGAGGACTGCATATGTTTTAATCACGGTCGGTGTTCGCCCGTGTCGTGTCTTTATTTGCACGGTGGTTTCAAAGGGTCGGCGATGGAGTCAAATGCGTTGTCACCGATAAGTTTGAGGATCATTTTTGCACTTTACCTACCCATGCTAAGGTGGTTTTTGAAGTCCTACTCCAAACAATCTAAATACGCGCTTCGCCATAGGCACAAAAAGCGCTTAAGAGAACACCAATAAAGGCGACCAAATAGGCAGGCTGCACTCAGAGGAGTGGCTCAGCTCGCTAGTAGCAAGGGAGAAAATTGCCTGGACAATCGGCCACTTGTTAAATATGGATCCCGTCGTTTCTATTCCAGGCTTTCAAGTTTCACTCTGTCATATGCTTTCAATGCCTGTCAAATTGTGAAACGTAAATATTGATGATGAGCTGCCATGATTTTTCTAAACTTCTTCTTAGGGTGTTAAATATGGTTTATAGTGGACATTTCTGGCACATTGATAGCTACCTATGTCGTCAGAGATTAGTGGAAATTGTTTATACAAAATACCTCACATTCCTATACCAGTTCTATATATTTTTTAGCATTGCATTTTCGCAGAAGTGGCTACTCCGTTTAGTGCTGCTTTAGAAGCATTTTTGAAGCATTCCTACAAGTAGAAAAATTAACCCTAATAACAACTGACGGGTAGAAAAAAACCTTTCGCAGTTGCTTGTTCGCTCTTCCAAACGGGAAGGTCACACAGTGATTTTAGCAAGTGGTCCCCAACTAATTACTAGGCACGTCTAATACTGCTTGACCGTAATTGACTGAGTAATGAATGAGTCTATTGAGTTTACTAATGCACCCTTTACGTCCACTAAAATAATTGCCCGTTTTCTTTGTCCTATACAAATTCTTTAAGCTCCAATATTGCTCCCTTCGAAGCATATTGGCAGCGCTCCAAATTCGTTTCTCTTAGAAGCACTCTCCGAATTTTTTCGGTTGACTTACTACTAAACATTGCACTATGGCTTGAACTGGGGGTTAAAAGGGTGACTCCTAAGCTTAATTCTGTCACATAAAAACGAGTTTAGTTATTTCAAACTTCCTACTAAGGACCCACAACACTTACCAAGTGTACGTGTTCCTGATTATAAAAAAAAAAGTTGTTCACCTTTTGCTTCATTTTCCATCGTCGAGAGTTTCTGCCATAAATCAAAACGCTTATGTAAATTATGAAATTTTAATCTGTTTATTTAGAAAACGCTCGAATGCACACCGCACCGACCGATCCAACAACAGAACGACGAACAGCATTCAGCCAGAAAGAGTTAAAATTTCCCCGAAGCCTAAACCGAATGAAAACACACAAAAAAGTTGGAGAAATGTTTTTAGTTGTAATTTTCTCCCCCCTTAACGTCAACCTTTTTTCTACATAAATATATTTTTTATTTTTTTCTACATCATTAATAATTATAATAAAAAAATAATCGGCTTAATTGGGACTGATTAACTTTCATACCCAGCAGCGATTATTGCACCTGAGTGAATGATTTACGATTCCGTCCACAATTGGCCGCCGGCCCAGGTTGGTACCTACTACATTGTTCCAGTTTCGAGTTAACAATTTGCGTTGTATTTAGAAATAATGAAAGCGCTTTTACAACATTCACATAAATACTAGCCTTACCTGGCCGGGCTGCTGGGGCTGCGGCCCGCCCCCCTTAGTGTTTAGGTATTTTATCGAATCTACTATGCTCGATGGCCACATACAGAAAACCCACTCACATGAGAGGGGCTTAATTGGGAAATTTATTTCGTATTCTCGGGATAAATTTTATTGCAAAACTTTCTTGGGAGAAAACCGAAAGCCATTCAGGTACTCAAAATGAAAATTGGCTGGTTGAGTACTTTTCGAGCAGTCCTGCTAGCTCCAGAGCCACCAGAAATAGCACCACACCAGCAGCAGCACTAGCAGCAGCCAGAACAGCACCAGCAAGGCTAGCATAGCACTGTGAAATGGATTCTCGAATGGTTGTATTTCATACGTTATATGAGTTCGAACACCACCCCCACACAGAACTGGCAGGCCATATAGAATGGCCATTATAAGACCGGGTAGGCAAGCAGGCACGGGGCTTTGTTTAAACATGAATGTGGCCCCCGAAATGCCTTTTAGCTTGAGGTGATTATATATCACCTGTGCTTTAGAAATGTACAAACATTTTGCACACACATCCACACACACATATGCATACATCGAAGCCCGCGGTGAATTTTCGACTATATGACTGCAAACTTATATTTTCATTTGTTAAATCTGCCCCCCACCCCCACCCGAAATGCACTGCAATCAGAGTACTGTGTGGAATATAGAGAGGTAACCTGATTGTATATGGCATGTGGACGACGGTTTCGGGCTTTCTTGCTCATTGTTTTAAGCAAATAACCGTAGCTACCATGTCCAGTTACCTTTCAAGCAAATTGTACCACCTACAGTTCATCTCGCATTTCTTCCACCCCCGGTATACACCGGTTGAAATTTTCATTGTACAAAAGCATGAAGCAGTTGTACCTGTCTGTATCAGCATACCACAGCAGTGAATTCTGCTGCAAATTCTAGTTTATTTCGACTGGAAAATTTTGTGCTTGTGTGTGTGTAAAATTTTTTACGGCATTATACTGAGAATCGAAAGGAATGCTTTCATTTCTGGACCTAAAAGGTACAAATTTTCCGGTTTACCCCCTTTTCCCTCCCACTACTTTAATCCATTTGCACAGCTCTCAGAGTGAACCGTACAACTACCAACGAAGTGAGCTCCATCAAAGCATCTTCTTTGCTTTTGGAATTTTGTATATTGGGGTGCCTTTAGGTTCCCATTCTAGTCCTGTACTGCTTCAACGTTGTTCGGAATGAAATCGTCAATAAATTCAGTGCGGGTGATTACACTCAAGGGGTTGATGAAATATACTTGCAAAAATTAGTACGTCAAGGGGTCGGTGATTACCAAAAGTCATGTCGTATGTCACGTCATGGTCCTATTATGAGCTGAGTTTGCTGGATTTAAAATCAAAAGAATTTTGGAGGAGATGGGGATGATCGTGTCAGTTGAGCTTTTTGATATTGTAGGAGTTCGGAAATACTCACTGCAAAAATTTTCGCATTCTTCTTTCTAGGAACGCCTTTATGGTCTCTAGCGTGCGCGAAAAGCATGGTTATAAAGTAAAAGGAATGAGCCGAACGGGCTAATCTGTTAATATATCCATATGAGTTTCCTTGCCAGTACCCAATTTCATTGTGTCAAACCCCCGCTACCGGGCATAAGGATTCCTATTTCTATTTCTTGTTGAGGGGCGTCTTGGTGGGCACTGAGGCCTATTTTGTTTGGTCTATTGCGCCATCCCCGTTTTTAAAAACCATCAAGGTAAAGGCTCTAAGTTAGACGAAAACTGATGTAGGGTTTCTGTCCCAAATCTCCCTGGGAGTAGGGAAGTCTCTTCTTCGTTGTTAGCCTCACAGTCGCACAGCAATTGCTCCGCAGTTTCGGGAGCTGCCTCGAGCCATAATCGGCCACCAGACCTATTTTGTTTAGATGGTAGTTAAGCGAACAGTGGCCCGTCAGGAGCTCCCACCTCTTCAGATTTAAAAGTTTGCCCGCTTTAGCTTTATCGATTTGCATGAATCTTTTAGCTTGACGAGCACCCTGGGTCCTTATCTAGCTATGAAGAAACAGCTGGTCGACCCAATTTTTTACGTGACAGCTTGCTAAGGTTCCGGACCGATAGGTGATAGGTGTTTGCGCCTACGTTAGCCTGGCTGTCTGCAATTGCATTACCAACATCTGCCGCAATACGAAGACAGGCCAGGCTAGGCGTAGGCGTCAGTCTTTGCATCCTGGCCAGTTCAATCACAGCACTCTTTGATAATGACCCATCATGCGATGGATACATACGTGGTATATAGCCAAAACATTAACCTCGATTTGAGGCCGCAGGTTTTTCCTACAAATTTACGGCAAATATGGAGAGATGTAATTACCTTGGCAGTTACTCTCTTAATCTGGGGTTTCCAGGAGAGCTTTCGATCCAGGAATATGACTAGATATTTAGCGTCCTTTAAGAAAAGCCCCGAAATAGTGGTTTATACTTCATATATACCGTCGAACGGAGGTTGAAGGTGTGGACTCAACTCCTCATTCCTGACAAACACAGGAATGCATCGACTTAGGTCTTCCTGGACGAACACGTTCCCCTCGCCATTTTGAGCTGTTCTTCATACTCTGCATTACTCACTGAAAGTAGTCCTTTATGAACTCCGAGTCGAGGTATTTTCTCGACGGCTCCGTGAAGAATTCCCCTGGTAGACGGAGCGTAGTACCGTACATAACCAAAGCCGGCGTTGCCTGCAGATCTGTCTTAAAGGTTGATCTCAGCACAAGGAGGGCCGTATGTAGGATATCTATTCATTGGCTCGAGCCTTGACCATTATCGCTGTCTTCAGAGTCTGATGCCATTGTTCCCCCAGGGCGGAGTAGTCTGCAAATGGGCAATACCCAACATCATAGTTACTTCTCGAAACAGGGATGAGTCGAATTGCCGTTTCAAGTCTGTTGTGATTCTCAAGGAGACGCCACACTTGGCTACCCAACTTTCAATGTAGTGCCGGACGGTCGTCTCAGCTGTTATGTCCATCATTGGAATGGCTGACGGACATCGCGTGTAGCTGTCAACACATGTTAACCAATACCGGTAACCCCTGGAGGGAGGTAAGGGTCCGACTATAGCTACGCAGTCTCTACCGAAGTTGGGCCAGGCGAAGCGATCTCTAACCAACTTGATCGTGGCCCTAACACCAGGATGCGCGATGTTGTGCATGGACGCATGGACTTGCAATCTCATTGTTTTTGATATTAACGGACGCATACGTTCTTGCAAAATGTCGCAATATACTGCAGCCTTGGGGGTAGTGTTAGCCGCTTTACCATATTTCCCCGGCGGTTCTATAATTTCCCGAAGATTAGGCTCCTGCAGCTGTTGGTAGTCGAATGATTTCTATGAATGATTTTAGGCTAGTGGCCGTTGTCTCGACTCGTGGCAATGAGTCAGCGTCGATATTTTTTTGCCCAGATTTACGCTATGCTATGTATATACGTAGTGATCTGGCTGATTTAATTCAGCGGTCTTACCTTTCGAGGCGAGTTATTGTCGGAGTTGCCCAAATGCAGGGCGGACGCTGGGTTTTTTTGCGCCCGGTGCAGTATGCCATATTGCGCCCCATCAGCTGTTCATTTTTTGATCGCGGCGGAAGTACAAAAGAAAAAAAAAGTGAAAAATGTCATCTTTTTACATTTACTTACAGTGTTTTTTACGCCTCGGGGTATCTTTTAAGAGCTTACATCTCAACCTATCATCAAATGATGGTTTCACTTACTCCGAAATCAGTGTCTTATTCGGGAACCGTTTGCACACTCTGTAGGCGGCTTATTTGGCTTTAACTAAGCTCGAAAAATCCCGATAAACATGCCTTTAGAGCCTTTAGTAACATAAAGAATGATAGAGTTGATGTTCTTACTACGAAAACACAAGTCCCAGTCAATGGCATGAAAGAAGCGAATAAGGCCCACCCACTGCCATTTCCCATAGTGCTGACTACACTGTTATTTAAATTGTCGAGGCTGTTATTAAATCAATTCAGTTCAACATTTCATAGTTAATGAATCGAATCAGCAGCCATGTGCATATTTAATGTCAAACTTAGTGACTTACCTGGTAGGTGTAGACATCTATATGTCAGATAAAATGTCTTAATTTGGAAATTAAAAGCATCCTGAAAAATTCTCTAAAGTTTTCGTTGAACGACACAAAACGTTATAGATACACATAGTACTTAGCATTGATACAACCAAGATGTTCAAGCCATCGAATACTTCTCAAGCCCTTCAAGTTATGCATTGTCGTTATGGATGCAAACCTCGCCAATCTCCTAAACTTTTCTCTTAAAACTGTGAAAAGGCAAAAAACAAAAATGGATGCAATAATGTCAAAACCGAAAACGCTGAATAAAGAAACTCGAAGGAAACCCATCGTGTGTGTTCCCAATCCGACATTATTTCAGGCAATCCGTATCTGATAGTAAGATGTGTGCAGGTCCCATCAAAGCATCCATCCCTCTCTCTCTATCAAGATGCAAAAACAAATTGCCTTCCCCGAAAATATCCAATCCCCTCCCCTCGGTTCACCCCTGGAAAAAGATAAGCAGAAGCAAAAAGAGTCAACATCTGGCCTCCATAACTGTGTGCAGCGACTGCTACCGCTTTTTACTTTAAAATATTCCTTTTTTGACTTACGACCGAACAGGTAAGTAGCTGCTTCGTGAAGAGGTGAAACTTTTTTTTCTGCCGAAGCAAGTACACATAAATAATGGCAAAAGTTTGTCAAGTTGCCTCTTACGAGTAATGCGCCTCACTCTAAAACTCATATATTTGTGAGAGGTTTTTATTTATTTTTATGTTTGCCTGTTTTTGCTTCTCCCTGCCCCCCCCCCCCCCGCAGGCTGCCTCCGCCACTCATGTTACTCCTGTAGCGCTGCTGTTTGTAGCTGAAGTTCAAAGTTTGAGACTTTTGTTACCTTTTTGGGGGTGGGAGTGGGGGTGGGTGGTTGTACGAAACTAAAATCTCTGCATTTTAACAAGTATTCATAAGTCAGCACAGGTAACAAAAATACAGGACGAAGGACGAACTTCTTCTCATTCAGCCAGTGTGCCATCCTTAGAGGTGGGCATATATAAATACAGGCAATGGAGGTATGTATATCTACATATAGAGCACACATACTGGTTGATTCGGAAGCTTCATTGTGACCCGCATTCGAGAGGAGAATCTCTTGAGCTGGAGATATTTTTACCTCAAGTACTCTCACGTCTTTCTTCATTCATGTTGAAGGGAAATTCACACACTGCCAGAGAACAGCCAGAGCATAATACGGGGAGGTGGGGTAGGGAGGACGTGTATCCACGTCCTTTGAAGCTCAAGCTACAGCGCGTACCCTTCAGTCATAATTAAGGACGTCTCTACTTAAACTCTGGAATTAATTGCGAAAAAGCGAACGAACATTTTTGTTCGTTGGAAAATGTCTTTGGGGTTAAGGGAGAGAATCAGAGCAAACACCTTCAAGATTTCTAACTCCTGTGTAATTTCTTATCGCAGCATAATGCCTTCTGTTTGGTGTAAAAATATCTTCCAGCGCCCTACGATGACGATGATGATGATGATGACGACGACGACGTCGACGACGACGGTGATGGTGAGAGATGATGATGAAAGAAAGTGAAGAGACATATACAAAACTATTCCAGGAGTTGTCGTGGAAATTTTCATTTAGCCTGAAAGGACCTTCACAGTTTCAACACGTCACACAGAGCCTAGCGCTTCCTGTCAGCCGGTGCTAAAATGAAAATGCTTTTTGAAATCGGATGATATCCTAAACAAAGGATTCGCAGTCGTGCGCAAACAAGGTGCAAGTAATCTTCCTGAGCGCTCTAGAATCTCGGCAAAAGTCTTTGTGGCTCCTCTCTGTTGGCTGTGCGGTACCCATAGCGCTATTGCCTTGTTTTAATCATCACCCCGGGCCATACTCTCGCTCTCTATCGTAATATACCAGAATTGCTCTAGGTGGGTGTTTACATTTTGCAATAGGCACCTCTCTGACGAAGCTCTGACTGCCAGAGACACAACAGACAGAAAGAGTGTGTTTGGTGTGCAAAGGGCCACCCATAAATATCACCCTGTGCCAAGGTAATTCCTTCTATTCAACAAATATCACGGCTTCATCCATTATGCCAGCGTGCAAAGAAGTTGTCTTTCTGTTGTTTCCTGGTACATGGGGCACAATCAAAGTGGGGGCGGGGGCGGCATAATTGCGAAAATCCTCCATCACACGAATCACAGGGCGCACCGAAAGTTCTTGCGGTTGTACAGTTTACACGTTTCAGCATCGATAAAATAAATCCGCACAATGCTCCGGTAATGGTGGCCTTCTAAGTTCGTTAAGGCGCTGATTGTGGAGACTCCGTATTGTTGTTGGCCGCCGCTGCTGCTACCGCTTTGGTCGTTGCTACTGTTTTTGTTGTTGTTGTTGTTGACTGCTGGAATTTTGCGATTCTGCGATTGCTTTCACTTTGAGATTTTGAAACGATAATTAGAACTCGAGTCGAGAGAACATGCAATGGGCGATGGTCGAACTCTACTTTACGAACCAGGCAGCACAGCAACAAACTATGGCATAGGTTCGTGGCACAACCCCCCATACCACGCCACCTTTTAGGCGCTCTCTACGTTACTCTATTGTTATTACTATGTATGCCCTCTTTCAGCTGGAATAGAAACTATCCTGCGTCGCCAAATACAAACAATAAAAACGCAACAACAACAACGACTCTTTGTCGTTTGTCTGCCGACAATGAAGGCGGCGACGACGACGGCGACGGCTTTTCAGGTGCGCATTGTTTTGGAAGAAAATCGTTGGCACCTTCGAG
Organism: Thereva unica; assembly: GCA_949987705.1. Classification (NCBI taxonomy): domain Eukaryota; kingdom Metazoa; phylum Arthropoda; class Insecta; order Diptera; family Therevidae; genus Thereva; species Thereva unica. The sequence continues at coordinate 85,380,275 of OX465285.1, forward strand.
ATTAGTGAATATTTTTTACTTGGATAATTTGTGGTTAATTATGAAAATGGAATTCTCCCCGTCCAGTCCAGGGGGTTAATTTTATCGTGCCGCAACTAATTTGTTGTAAAGACTTTTCTATGGTGAATAAGTGAAAATTTTTTTTGTTAGTTGTAGATTTTTTTATGGTGATTGTATGTAGGTAAGTTCGGTTGTTGAGTATAATTTTATATTTAAGGGTATTGTTTGGATTAGTAGGACAATCCTGTATTACTGTTATCAATCCAAGAAAATTTCAACTTCGAACGACCTTCGACAATGTTTTTAGTGATCTTATAAAATATTGATTGAAATCTGAAAGAAAACCTTGAGGGTCTATGTGTTCTAAAGTTAGGGCCAGCGCTTGGGTTTTTTGCACCCGGTGCATTATGTCATATTGCGCCCCCATTTTTTTACAGCACTGAAGGGCAATGGAAAAAGACCCAAACACACTGTGAAGTTCTTTTAATATATGAAAATGAAGGCATGGTAAGGCTTTTTAAATTTTGTTTTAAGTTTAAATTTTTTTAAATTGCGCCCGGTGCAAGTGCACCATTTTCACCTATGAAAACCTATGTCCAATCAGGATTTGATTTGTGATGTTGCTATTGTACTGGGTTTGCTTGCGCTTTAACAAAACTCTCCCGCTAATACTATTTATTTAGGCTTCGTACTGCTTAAGCTTCTGGTAGGTGGCCTTAGGCGCCACTGCCACCATTTTTCAGACATCTACCTGGGCCCAGGGTTCGATGCCGGCTCCAAGGTAACATAATATAAAGAAAAAGTAAATATTAAATAAGAATTGAGTCTCCAGGAAAAAATCGTTCCAAAATGTTTTTCAGATATTCAGAGTGATTTTTGAGTGCTGACAAATCGAATATTTCTTAATTTTAGTGTTGCGCCCAGAGCGGAGTGGCGGGTATAGGAGATTACAGTATTCATTCAGAATACCTAAAAACTTTTATGGAACGATTTTGGCCTGGTTTACCAATTCGTAACCCGCAAATTATTATTGGAGTACTCAAAAATCACTTTGAATACTTATATGAAAAAAAAAATAGATTCGTCGACAGTACACATCAAAAAACTGAGCTGAACGATGCTGACGACGTGTTGATGAAGAGGACAATATGAAAGAAATAGAAATATAAGATATAGAGATAATCAATAAAACTATATCATAACTTGTAACCTATGGACTAGGACTACTGGAGATACCACGTAAAACCTCTGCTTACATTCTACTTCAAAGGTGATGTGCTCAGTGATACCCCATTTCTCAGCACCATATCTCGAAAACTATTGATTCTACGTAAATTTTTATGCAGATTTATCTCACGAATAAACTTTACTTAGCCCAAAATTACATAAAGCTGATAATTTAAGAGATATTTGAGAAAAATTGATTTTGGTGACCCTCCACCCTCCGTAACTTGAGTGGGAGGTCAGTTGGCTTTATGGACTTTTGGGAAAAATCTCCAGTTGGATTTTTTTAGATGTTTGGCCTTTGTGTTATATAAAGCGACTGGGCTACAAGTAATGGAACATAAGTAGAGGATTCGATCCCGGGATCCCGATCCTATTTCAGTGCCGTAAAATTCGAGATGATATTTATCAAAACCGGAATTTTCGGGTTTGACCAAATTTTTTTAAGCGTTTAAAAAATACTGACTATAACGAAATGCTTTTATTTTACCTGTCACCTTGTCAGGCAACTTGTTTTGACAGGTAATTTTCTATATTACACCGTTAACTCCTACCATATCCTCAGCACAACTTCCTGTCTGTTTATTTACTGCAGTTGATATTCTAAATTCCACAAGAGGCTTTTTGATATATTTACGATCAGAACCAAAATAGCAAGAATTTATTGAAAAAGCAAAGTAATTTACTACCATGTTAGAAATGCCTTGTTTATTTCCGGCTTCTTCGGCCTTGGGATGCAGACGAAAAAAGCCTTTTCTTCAAATGATCAGCTGATGGGGCGCAATATACTCAAACTGCACCGGGCGCAAAAAAAACACATTTTTATTGTTTACCCTTTTTGGTGATGGCGATGGACTGAGTGACTAGATCAAACAATTCTTTTCTTTCCTATTAAATAATTTTGTTTAAGCTCTCTGTTTCTTTTTTTCAAACAATTCTGTATTCACAGTGTTTCAATGTTGTGTTGTACCAAATTTTTTTGGGCCATAAGTGTATAAATGTAAAAAAAAAGAAAACGTCGTGGTACCAGGGTGGTTTTTTGCTCAGACACTTAATGTTGAAGAATTTGTAAAAGCATGGTAATATAAACCTACCTTGTCTAAATTCAACATTATGCTTTCTAGGTTTGATTTTGATTTGGTTGCTTAATTGTATTTCGAATGTAACATTACATAAGGTGTAATGAATTAAATAAGTGTTTGGGATTTATAGTATTTTGTGTGGAAAGAATGAATGTTCGTGTTCTTTGAATTTTTGGGAAGGATGATGTGTTCAGGATATCTTAGCGGCTGCCCCAGAATTTTCTTTGAAAAGGCACCTCCACGCTTCACTAAATACTCCGCTTCGGTCCTGCTGGGGGCGAGTGCACGTGCAGGAATATAGGTGGTACTTCCGGTGTCTCACCAAACCACGACGCATCCCCCTTCCCTTTCCCGACGAGCCAGCCATACTCGTGAGGCCTGGGGTACCGACTTGATTGTAAGTTTTTGTGAAGTTTATGTCAAATTTTTGTGTTTGTGTGTGGATCTGAGGTTGGCCTCCTCGGGCAACCAACCTGAGACACATTACAAATGTTCATTAACTTATCTAGAATTAAAGAGAAGCAATAAAGAATACACATAGGTCGGAAGTCCTCTGAAAGAGAGGCATTGTGTTTTTTTAGATTTGGGGTAACTTTTGCTTTCTTCCGTCAATGCGGACTTGTTTAATAGAGTTAATGACAGAAATTACGTTCTTCTCTGACACCCTCTGAAAGCTAAAAGCGGGATCCGAACCGAACCTAAGTTGAATATATCATTATTTCGCTGGAAACGGAGCCAACAGTCGTAAAAAAAATTTAAAACAGTACGATCAGTGTTAACTTGTGATAAATATACATCGCCGGTAGCTCCGAAGTTGCAAAGGTTCTTTCAGAGCACTTGAGAAGGTAAATTAGAATAAAGTTTGGCTGTGTAATAGAATCTTCCCAAGCTTCTCTGCGTACGTTCTGTCGAGGCTAGTCATATGAAGATTAATCAGATTTCAATTACACTCTTTGGGGTGCAATCCAATGATTTAAGTGACTTCTTGATTGAGTCAATAGTGCTGGAGATTTTCTGGAATTCTACAAACTACGATGTCATGGATGCCAATGTGTCCTCACCTCTAGGTGTACAACGAAGTGTCCGTGCCTCCACTGAATACATGTCAGAGAGTAATTGGATGCACGTCTTAAATATTTTTAGATGAAAACATACATACATACATACAAAATAAACGAATTGAAATCCATAAAAAATGCACCTCAGGCCCACTACGAAAGCAAAATTCTTTAAATATTTCATTGGATGAATTTAGTCAATCTAGGATAAATAGTAAGATATTCTCAAGTATGAAACACTATGAGCTTTTATGACGTCACACGCAAAAGCACAAAAAAGCTCTTTTTAAAACAAGATATAAAAAGCGAGCTCCACTTTATCACTCACATTACTAATTGACTCTTTTTGTAATGGAATCCCTTTGTATAGCTGCAGGAATATTTTTTTTTATTAATTCAACTCCCATGATGTCCTTTGTTGCAATTTACCAGCGATATGGTGGTGACACTTTGTAACTTAACTTACAATTTTGCTCGAAAAAAATGACCATCCACCGGTAAAATTCCAGCATATTCGAATAATATTAAAATGAAAAATAATAAATGGAAAAAACGAGAGAGAGATGCCGGAAAAATAAGCGGCGAATGCCCCCAGGTACCACAGTCTCGGAATGGCCGTTCGCCCCCCCCCCCAAAATCCAGGTAGTAAAAAACACTCAAAAGCATATAGTGACCGTGTCGTTGCTTGTGCTCTTTTTCCCCCCTCCAGCCCAGTTATATTTTTTTGAGCAGGTCCACACACAATTTGGACACGGCAAGGGTTCAAAGAGATTTATTTGAGGTTACCATCAAGCGCGCGGCGTCGGCCGGTCCTTTTTGGTGGTGGTGGCTTGCCATTCTCTAAAAGTCCTTGTGTTATGAGCTGCCATGTCGTATTTATACAGTCAATTTCCGCAGGTCCCTTATGAGAGGAGGAGTGCAAAAGTCGTCCTGGATGTAAAAGGATTAAGCTGGAAAATTCCCGCGATGCCCCGTTCGTATATACCACCCATTCGGGTTGGTCTGGGTTGATATTGCCCCATTTTGTTCGTCTCCCTTGAACATCATTCACAAGGGGAGTCTCTAATCCCACTATACCACACCCTATTCTCTCCCGCCATTGCGCGCCCATGATACTACGTTAATAGCGCCTCTGATGTGGTCCTTTTCATTTATTTATTGCTCACGTATCCACGAGATTCGACATTACACACAGGATCATCAGGACGCCGTAAAATCGTCAGGTAAACGAATGACGACCGTCACCGTCGACGTCGTCGTCAATACGACGGATACGTGATACATTCCACAATTACTGATTTTAAGGAGATGGGGGGGATGGATGGTCGTATCATGTGCTGTCGAGTGTGTGCAGATTGAGTGGATGGTGTAGGGTTTGATTGCTATCCTAATGATACACGACACACAAAAACGAGCAACGAGCACACGACGACGAAAAAACGAATCAAATTCAAGTAATGATGGATCTTTGATGTTTACTTGACAAAAGGAGCGCACCAAACAACGTCAGAATTGATGCAAATTTTTTATTCAAGCACGAAAAATACACGCGACAAAAAAGTGGAGAAATATTTTCACGGCAGAGAACGCACGAGACATGAACTGGAAAAAACCTCGGGATTTTTCTTTATAATATTTTTTATTATTATTTTTGTTAAAGTGAAATAAAAAAAAAAAAATATGGAAAAATACACGAATGCGGAAAAAGTTGCGTAAACAATTTTTTTTTGATTACTTTCTTTTCTCTGGATGTGTGTTGTTTTTTTTTTATTTTTATTTCACGAAAAATTTATTTATCATAAAGATAAATTCTGGAGAAAAAAAATTCACCATAGAGATTCGGTTGCTTTCAGCTGAATAAAGTCCTTGTCAGGAGGTTTTTCTTGGGAGGTAGGAATAAATCAAAAAAACTTCAAAGAAAACAACCAAAAAACGTGAAGGAGAGAGACTTTCTCTCAAATATAATAGGAAATAACGAAAATAGAATGCAAAGAAAGCCACCATATTTTATCCCTAAACAAAAACAAGAATTGTTACACACAACGTTATTTAAATTTTTAGTTAATATATTACGCGTGTTTTTTTTTGTTGATAAAATACAAAAAAAGGATTTGTGTTTCGATAATGATCATTAGAGAGAAAGTATTACTCTTACACAATTATTTAAGGATCATTTACACCTGAATACACCTCATTTGATATAACTAAGACTGTCAATGGAACTCTATATAAATAGAACTAGAAATAGAACGCCTAATTTAAATTTTAAGGATTATTATTTATAACAATGTTTTTCAATGTTTTTGTTTTCTTTTTTTTTTCGTTTTGCAAATGACGTCTTAAAAGACGTGTTCTTGAAATTATTAAAACACTTCATCTTAACAAAAACGAAAGAATTGAAATTGTGATAAAAAGCAAACAATTGAAGCTTGTGTTTTCGTTACAATCTTTTTTTCCATATGTTTTAATGAGTTTTTTTTTTTAAATGACTCATATTTGCATCATTCCATTGTTATTAAGTTTGTTTCCGCAAAATTCCCAGAAATTATTAATATTTCTGAGGGGTTTTTTGATCAATAGTTCAAACAGTTTTTTGTGTGTAGAAACACAAACACCAATTTTAAGAGAACAGGAAGCAATCTCTCATAGCGCAAGTAAGATTGTACTACCGCACTCTGGCATATTGACTGGCATATTGCTGCTAGACATTGCACCATTGAAACGCATTTACTTTTAGACTTGCACCTTAAAAAAAAACTTAGAAAAGACAACGAAAGATACCAACAGAATCAATTTCCTATCGGAATTGAAGAAATTGTGTTAATTTGAACAACTCTAAAACGAAGTACTATCTACTCGACAAGAAATTTGGGGCCCCCCCATAGGGCCCTCATGAGGAAAGCCCCCCTGCCTCATGTGGATTGCTCTATAGTAGAATTTCGGCGTGAATATGTGAGTGATAAAGGCGGCATTGTCGAAAGGTTCATATGTATATGTATTTTATTATTTATCAAGCGGTCCCCCAACTGAGTATTAATAACGTCGAATGCTGCTTGACCAGCGTAATCAAACGAGAGGCGGCTAAGCGACACCCTTCGCGGTAACCAGCATAATTGCCTGAATTATGAAGCAGGGCCGAGGGATAAAAAGCTTTGCGAATACTTAGGCAAATACTGGGGTTGCCAGATTCAATTTGTCGTTTGCCTCATAGGACCCTTATGAGAGACTGGTAAGGCATACCTGACCGCAACAGAGCTGATTGTTTTTTGTGTGGTGCTTGTAGTGGCTCGTAAAGACACTTAAGATATGAATTCCGGAAGCATGCGTCGTTTGCCTGTGCGGTTTGCACTTTTTTGATTCAAGCGATTCCAACAGACTGGTAAGTTTTGTAAGCTAGATAAGTTCAATCAGATTTCGAAACTATCCTCACACGTTTTTCTCAATTGAATCGACGCCTCACTAGCCACTTCTTCCCGTTTATTCGGTTTTGTCGATAAGCCCCGTAACCTCGCTTTGTCAACCACCAAGCTTGATCGAAGTCTTAAACTTTTGTGCCGATTTGCCCAAACCCAATATTTTAGGTCAGAAGTTGACTGGTTGCTTCAGGAAAACCCCTATGAAAACCCAAAAAGCTTTACCCTTGTACCCTTTTCTGGATGATGAACGCCTTATCCGCGTAGGTGGGCTCTTACTGGATTCTTTGGGCCCGTCACTGTGTCTTCGTTGGATGAAAGAGTTCCAATCATTGCTAATGGCCCAATTATCACCTCCATGCGTCCTCGCCAGTCGACCATTTACATAAAGTTGGCCATTTACAGCGTCGATTACACTGGTTACTTGGATATCAAAGCAAGTTAAGGCAGAGGAGATAACACATGCAAAGAATCTTTTGCCGCCTTTGTGTATTTGTGTACCAAGGTTATCCACTTTGAAGTGGTTGAAAATCAACCACTTCCTTTCTTGATGCATTTCGCCGTTTTATATCCCGTCGAGGAGGCTGTAAAATCGTCTTCTCAGACAACGAAACTAATTCCGTAGGGGCTGAAACAGAATTAAAGAAAGAACTAGACTCGGTCGCCCGCCAAGCTGAAAAGGAAGCCGGCCAGAGACTGAATTCCCAAGGTATTGAATGGCATTTAATCCCTGCTTTGTCCCTTCACTTCGGTGGCCTATGGAAAGTGGGTATGAACCGATCTTTTGTTTACGAAGAATCCATTACTATCAAAACATAGATTGAAGGGTGCCTCAGCTCACGACCTTTGTGTCCTTGATTTGGCCATGTTACAGATTACGCGGGCTTTACCTCGCATATTTCGTTATAGGAGCGCCTATAGAATTAGAATTGAACCTGTCGGAATACAAGTCCCACCTCTTAGGCCGATGGTAAAACAACAGCGGAGCCGCCAAGAATTAGCTACCTCTTATTTCAGCCTTCGTCTCTCGGGGTAACATCTATGGAAATCCGACAATCATCTAATATTCTTCAGTTTCCTTAACAAAAATACTATCATAAGTTAACGAAACGAAGCCTTTAATGCCAATTTCTAAATAGATCTCTGGATTTCTATCATCCAACCAGGAGTGTGGAATTATTGCTGCAAATGGTTAGGTTAGGTTAGATATGTCTGAACTGTTGTTGTACACCTCAAACGTCAAAGGAGTAGGAGCATTGTGATGAAATAGTGAGCCCACTGTCGCTTCTTCGCTAATCGAAGAGTACGTAGTGAATCTTCTTAGTTGTGGGATTCCAATCTTCTAGATTTCCACAAGTGTGCTTAAGAAGTGTTCACCAAAAGTGGTTAGTCTCCTTCAGCTTAGGGCATGTATTTTTTTCACGTAAAGGATAGCTCTTCAGCTTAGTGCTTATTACAGTCTCTTTCTTCAATTGTCATCAACTGGAATAGTGTAAAGTTCACCAATCTTAAGAACTTTGCTTCAGTCTTGTCCTTCTTATCTGGATTGTGGAGAAAGACCACCTTGGTTTCTCGTTACATTTCCAGAATGTGCCTCGATGTCCCATTGGAGCAGCGTGGTCAAGTATTCAATCAATCTCCAGTATCCTTAAGCTAGCTTTAAAAACTGTCTATCGCATGCTTCATTAATCTCTACTGTCACAAGTACTGTCAGTCTCATCTGAGCTCAGCCATTCAATTTCGAATAATGCAAGGCACACACGAGCCGTACTTAGCTGCCTGAAAATGACATCAAATTAGAGTGTTTTTGGTTTCCTCCAGTTTCTCCGCCATTCTTCCAGTAACATCATCAATGAAGAGACTCCTTTCCTGGAGAGCTGTAGTGCTGAACTACGACACTCATTTTCGATGTTGTAGATTTTTCTAATTTCAGTTTTCTAGAAAGATGTGTCTTCGCATAAAATTGTCTAGTTAAAGGCAACGCACCAATTCTTCAATTCATACAATTCATACCATCAGGGTGTAGGGTTCATGGCCCTCTAACTGATATAAAAAGGCATACCATCCAAAAAACATTCTCTATTCCTTTCGCAGGAGATACAACTGAGGATTCACTTCTTTTGCCGTTGTTCCAAATAGGGAATCCAATCCCGCATCAAAATCTCAATCCCGCAAGCTTGTGGGATCCAGGTCAACAAAAACTGCAAAACTGCAAAAAACTCATCGATTTTGTTCTAAGTAGTTATGTTCATGAATTTATGAAGTATTATATGAAAAACACCATAAATAAGAGCCAATTCAGGCCAATTCTAAACTACGCGGAGTTTTCATACATAGTAGCATACATTGTAATTTCGAAATTACTCTCCGTTACAGCAGAGTTTATGCTAACGATGTAAAAATATTCCAGCGGAATCAATCGTAGTTTAGAATTGGCCTGAATACTTTGTTTGACTGACTTAGTAGTTTGTTTGACATACAATACAATTATCCGCGAGGGTAATCCCCGTACACTCCATGTACGTTGGGAATCTCAAGAGTCAAGCTAACTCGAAGCTGTTTCCACGACGGTTCTGGATCGAAGTGACAGATAAGTAATTTTACGTCAGGACTCCGTTGATATATGTGCAGTAAACCCACCTAATCAAACAAATATGCAAACCCCGGCTTAACCCGACGTCTTTCGTAAAGTTTTCTTGGATTTACTGAAACTTAACTCAACGCGCTTTTCCATATACCAAGTTTCCATTGTTGAGTTGTGGTTGAGTTTAAATGGCAGTTTAACTCAACGGGTTAACTCTATGCGTTTCCATTTCTGAGTTTGCAGCCTGTGTACAGTAAATTTTATTATAGATTTTTCTTTAAAAGCATTTATTAAATATAGTCTCTTCTGTACCGTTTTTAGTTGCGTTCGTAAACTCTGTTCAATGTACCCATTTTCGTTGAGTTGAGCAGAGTTGAAATTTTTTTTAAAAAAAACTCTTAACTGTGTCTATTTCCATAACGTATAACTCGGGTTCAACTCTGGTTGAAATCTCATGGAAACTCGGTAATAGACGCTTACTCTGAGTTAACCCAGACTGAACTCTGCAAGGCAACTCAGTAATTGATCACGTTCGAATACACGCCCTTAAATATACTTGGCGATTTTGTGTTATTACTCTATATTGCTTAGTAGACAGATATCTTCAACTAAATATTTTGTGGAGTCGACTGATTTGCAGTCCCAAACTATGAAGCGCACAACCATTTTGCAAACAAAATGAAACCTTTGTCCATACACGAGCACGTCTGATTTTAGATCAATCCGTATTCTGTGCCCAGATAGTTTTTAATCACGTTGGTTTAGTTCTAGTTCAGATTAAGTGCAACCACGCAACCGGCAAGAGCAGTCGCACGCGAGCAGTTCAAACTAGTTTCAAATCGGTCTCGACTCTGTCGACCAGTGTGTGTGGATTGCCACTTCCGAGATCACTTTTGGGTGCAGCTGGCATTGAAAATCAGTCGACTCGTGTTCGGAGGGCCTAAGTCTATTTTTAGTAATATTTTGCAATATTTTTAGAATTTCTCTTATAAGTCTCGGTTCTTATAACAGGTGATCTACTGCCGAAATCCCGCGGATCCCGCATGTCCAGTCCCGCATTACTGATCCCGCAAAAATGTTGCGGGATCCCGCATTGGCGGAACCCCGCGCTCGCGGGATTGGATTCCCTAGTTCCAAAGGTACCAATAGCATCCCCTCCCTGAGGTTCGCATACAGTACTTCAGAATATTTTGATCCGATCCGTTCCGATTCTTCAGCGATATCTCGTGGTTTTAACTCTGTCCCTCCTATACGAGGATCCATAGGATACCTGAAATGCGTTATTATTTGTGCTCCGGCATCGCAGTTTAATCTATATTCTCCCTTCTCAGCATTCCCCAGCTACGGAGTGGAACATCAATGACTTCTCTTCATCTGGGTAGCTTTGTATATCGTTTTTGTGCATTTCAGCGTTGTTGTATAATGATAATTATTGTCGGTTTGGAAATGACTATGAATGCTCTCCGACAATTTAGGGGAAATTGTCGCTGTGAGTATTTTTCGAAATTCTCCGACAATTTAGGGGAAAATTTTCGGTGTCGGTGTCATTGTACATAAATACTCTCCAACAATTTTAGGGGAAATTGTCGCTGTCGGTATCAATCAAAATTCTCTCCGACAATTTATCGGAAATTGTCGCTGTCGGTCTCCTTATGAACCGCGGGTAAATTTGATTCGAAGAAAACTAAGAATATACTCACAACTTGCTTTGATATTTTTTGTGGCCTTATTCCGCTTTTGCCTATGGCATAAGACTCACTTACTAAAAATTAAAGCTAGAACGCAATATATTAGCAAATTCTTCCGAGAACACCTCTATACCAAGAAATGTTTTTATTTTTGTTTGATAATAACTCAAGCAAGCATCATCGACTGTTGTAGCTGTAGGAATTTTCAATAAAAGATTTCCTCAAAAATTTCTCTCTCTCCGAACAGCAAAGTACCTTTACAGTTTTACAGGTACATATCTATTAGTAATGAACTGAGACTCCGGCTCCGTTTCCAAGTAAACCCCCTGAACACAGTACCTTGGAAAACAAGTTCGCAATCATGTCAGAATTAGGGGAGTTTATTGTAGGTTAAAGCATTTCCCGGAAGCTGATACCGAAAAGGACTGCAAAACCACAAATTAAATTGAATTTAGCACATATTGTATTATGGCAGGTTTCGATAATTCCACGAAAATACATAATTCGAAACTTGTCGCGAACACGGATCGAGTAGCATTTCCCTTCGATCTCTGTTTTGGTACAAGGGCTGGAATGAATTGTAGCTCTTGAATGAATTTATTTGATAGCTTCCTGGAAGCGACAATCAACACGACACGCAACATCGATACTGAGGTGAACTCTGAGGGATATTTATAATTTTTATGCAGGTTTTGGGGACGTTAATGGGCTCATCCCCCCGTTCCTTTTCGTATCCAAGCGTTTCTCCATCGTCTCTTACCCGCTAAAGTGAAAACCCATGAAGAAATTAAAGGATCTTTCGTCCAACAGAGGGCCTTGATGACGATTTTTTAATTTTTAATCTAAATTTAGAAAGGTGCAAAAGTCAGGAGAAATGTAAGAACTCACCTCCCGGCTGCCATGTAGGAAAGACGCATTAAATCTGACAGAAATTCCCAAGGAAGTTAATTTCTTTTTCCTGGCCCCGTTCTATTTCTGTATCGCTCCCAAAATCTTCCTCCTCATGTGCTTCTTTTTTGCTGCTTGTAATCAAGTGCTTCCATATCGCTTCCAAATTAAATACCGGCAATTAATAAGAAACGCCGAAAACAAAATCAATGCTGTCATTTAGTGCAGCCTCAGCGACAGCCGCGATGGCCTGTTTACAGAGAGGCAGAGCCCGAGCAGATCTTGATGTTTCTATTACAAAATCTCAAACAAGAAATAAATTTGGAAAAAATTATTTTTTTTATTTGAAGTTTTCGGGAACCGCAACAGGTTTTAGCTGAGGTGGAGAAGGACTGACGCGCAGCTTAAGTTATGCGCATATTTCTCCCCCATAAATTTGGACGCTTCATTATGATTTTGTAACTGCGATAAATTTCTTCGAGAGTGCAGATGGGATTTTCAATTTTTTTTTTTCGGTGGGTTGGGCGATGGGATTTTATTGGGGATAGGAGAAAAAAATAAAAATTTTGGGTAAAAAACAACGATTTTTTTCTCGAGGATTTATCGTAATTTTTATCTATGATGACATTTAAAGATTGTGCAGAGATCTTTTTATGTGTTTTAGAGAATCTGATGGCTGCAGATGTAATTAACGTGACTTGATCAAGTATTTTGTCTGCATGAGGTAATTTATCAAAAAAAAGTAAAGCTATGTTTGAGATCTTTATGTCACATAATATGTTCATAACAGTTGTTTTTCTTCTTCTTCTTCTTCTTTAGTGAGGTATATGGTCCAAAAGTACCACGGCCACTTTACTTGGCCTATTATACCTGATGTATCTCATATTTGCAGGAATCGCTTCAAGTTGGTCAATCCAAGCACGGATTCGGTGTATTTCATCCAGTTCCGATAGGCGATAGGTTTCCGCTAAAGCCGATTCCGGACCGATGACTGAAAAGTAATTAGTCCATACAAGCAACATGAGTTTCGTGGGAAATGCTGGGTCCATCGTGGCAGAGCTTCCTTATTAGGCTAAGAACATAGTGAAGCAGCGAGCAAAGCTATCATCCTTTTAACCGCTTTGCTCTCCGCTTCCATCGTTGCTTTGCTCTCTGCTTCACTATGTTCTTAGCCTTAGTATAAGGCATTCTACATATGGGTGCACCCGGTGTCCAGATCAGATCGTTGAACGATAGCGCAAAAACTACTCCCTGCCATGCAGACCTCGACAACTTTACATCCTGGCTTGGCAGGCTATGAATTGTTTGCTCCCTACTACCGTTGTTAGCAGTTATCCAGGGGCACCATGGGGAGGTGACGGTTCGGAAAGAACTCAATTGTTTTCAAAAGAGTACTAACAAAAATCACACGAGGTCAAGAGGTATATATTAGTAGCATTCCTTGACATAGAGGGAATGGTTAACAAAGTCGCTGGTTCTCTCATCCATCAAATTCATACTGGCAGGATGGTGAGCTCGAGCCAATAGAAGCGCCCCAGAAGGGGGAGTACTGTCCAGCGTCTATGGGTCGTAACTGTGAACCAGTTGCTGCGACGCATGGAGGCGATACGTTCTGGCGTAAAAAGGAAAATTTCCTGAAGTCCTCCGTGATCTCACAGAAATGGCGTTCCAAAACCATTTGGAACTGGGCCGCCAGCGGCGGACTTAGCGTTAACCCAGAAGAAACGGAATTAGTCCTCTTCACGAGGAGGTATAGAGCTCCACCCCTAACTCCAACAGTGCCAAATATCTGGGAGGAATCCTAGCATAGTACGCTGGATCCACATAGCGAATGTCCGCCCAATACTCCTACATAGGGTGTTAGTATGGTGGCCAGCCTTGCGGTCCACCGTGCTAAACAAACTACAGAAAGTGAAAAGATGTGAGGAGTTATGAATAACAGGGCACTTCGCTCAACACCTACACATGCCCTAAATGTTATGTTCGTACCTCCCTCCTTTGAACCTTGTGACAAGGAAAAACGCAACTATCGCAGCCCTTAGAATAAGAGAATCTAGATCTTGGGCCAGAATCAGGGGAGGGCATGCTGGAGGGAATGCTGCAGAACTTTTAACGAGATGGCTCAGCACTTCAGGATCCTCTTCGTATGGGCGCCCGGTTACCGAATTATATGTATATGGAAACTGCAAAGCTGGCGAACGGGCTAGTAAAAGCACAATCGCCACTCTCCTTCCTAGAAAGAAAGAGTTGGTATGCCTTGGGCTTGGCCACCTTTAAATTCCGTTGCAAACTTTTAACGAATGGTTGTCTTATACCTGCGAGCTGCCTTTGCGTATGCAATTGTGGATTCCCGCGTGGGACAGATTGCATATAGCTATGTAGCTCAAGTGCAAGTGCTCTGCACACCCGAGAAAAAATAAAATATGTGCTTACAACGGGCGACCACCGACCTTGACTAAAACATAGTCTTCGGCAATATGACGGCATTAGAAGATTGTTTGCAGCAAACAAGATTTCACACTTAAATCTAAAGCAACACACACTACACACGTACATGACGATCAAGCTCACAGAAAACACATTCAGCAATACATTTGGTGCAAATTCTTTTTTTGCCTCAAATTTGCCGTCGTATTCCCGTTTGTACAGCTCTGTACTTGGCCATTTAAATCTTTTGGTCAAGTTCGGCCGCTGTGAAGCCGTATGTGCGAAATGAAATGTGGTTAAAAACTCTACGGCCATCATATGCCCCTTAAAAAGCCAAGCGGTCGGCGTTCGCCCGTTGTAAGGCAATTTTTATTTTTACTCGGGCGTCGCCTGAAATATTGTGTGGACCGTATTAGGAAACCGCTTTTATATATACTTATATAGAATTGTATAACCACTACCACCCAGATCAGACAAGTGCCTTCGTAATCCCATGCAGATCTGCACCTCGTTGAAATATCAAGAAATTGTCGATTTCTTAACGAGAAAAAAACCAATTAAAATGTTTGGTCCTTCAGGGAGGACTATAGCCACTTTTGTAAGAGAATAAAAGGAATTTACTTAAAAACTTGATGTCTTGCTCCTCTCTTTCTTTAAAAAAGGAACAAAAAGAAATACGGAAAAACATTTATTCGGTTGGTTAAAAAGAAGACGAAGATTAAGATGACGACAGGAAATAC
Organism: Thereva unica; assembly: GCA_949987705.1. NCBI lineage: Eukaryota > Metazoa > Arthropoda > Insecta > Diptera > Therevidae > Thereva > Thereva unica. Next base: position 85,395,379 of record OX465285.1, read on the forward strand.
ACACGGAGCTCCACTGCTGTGGGGCCGCTTTTCTTGAGCTGAGTTTGATATGACAAGGATACGAAAGGGGTACGAAACTGGGCACGGCGGAAGGGCGAATTATGCATTAAATATAAAAAAATGTTTTTTTTTCTTCACAATTTGCCTCCTATGAATTTTCTATGCAGGTGTATGTTTTTATTTCTTTCTTTATTTCTCATAAATCTTTCTCAAAACTTGATATAAAAAATGGAGGAAAAGAAATTCACTGTTTTTTTTTCATTCTCCGTTTTATTAGTATTATTATTAATTTTTGTTATTTCCATCATCGTCTGTGTGTGGGAAAAAATCTTGTTTCTTTGATTTCTTCATTTCAGTTGTATTTTCTTGTGTTTTTGTTGTTGTTGTTGTTGTTTTGCAATTCATTGTGTGGATATTTTCCCAAGGAATACTTTTGCAATTTTTTTTGTGTATACAAAATGTGGGAGGAAATTTTTTTTAGATAATGGGAAAATAATCAGCGGGGAAAATGCAATTTGGTGTTGTTTTTTATTATGGAGTCTCAAAGATTGGGATGTGAATTGTAATTGTATAAGTTCTTCTGCAGAATCAATGTTGGAACTTGTACTTTCATAGTTACGTCTACAACCGAGATCTGAACTTATGTCATTCAGTTTTGGAATCTTTAAGCTCTGGACGTCTCACAATAATATTCTGTTTCAGTTCGCCAATAATAGGTGGAGTGCATAAAAACTAAGTGTACACTTAAAGTGAACACTCTTGAGTGCAGAGATTCGTTTAAAGCGAACACTCGGTTCGATGTGAATAAAAATTCCCTCATTCAAATACAATTCAAATAGAAGAATCAGCAAGCCTAAATGATGCAAGAAACTTCTACAAAAGCATAAACCAGCAACGGAAAGAGTTTAAGCCTAGAGTGACAATGTGCAACTTTAGATCAACTTTTTTCAATAAGGCAAATCCTCCGAAAATGCTGAGAGTACAATATCGACGTGTATCAACTTTTCATCGACTTTGAACAAGCATACGACAGCAATCGACAGGGAGCAAATGTATGCGATAATCAGAGGCGGCGCTTTCATAGGTGCGAATGGTGCACTTGAGCCGGGCGCAATTTCAGAAATTTAAAAAAAGGGACTTCATTTTCATTTATTAAAGGAACGGTCTTTTTCCACTGTCTTTCACTGCGATCCAAAAATGAAGAGCTGATGAGGCGCAATATAGCAGACTCCATACTACACGGGGCGCAAAAAACCCAAGCAGCAGTTAAGCAAGGCCTAAAGCTGGGCGATGGGCTGGCAAGCATGCTATTTAATCTCTGCCTAGAGGGAGTAATTCAGTAAACATTGATGCGGACGCAACCCTGCTTAACAAATCAAAACAGTTGGCAGGATATGCCCATGATATAAACTGCCTTGCTAGAATATTTTCATACCTTAGAGAAATTTTCACGCTACAAAAAAATGCAGAAAAAAGTAAAATTCTAATTCAGTCAAGGGTGGAAAGACGAAGAAGAAACCAAAACTGCCGCCTGGGGGAAGCATAACTTCGAACGGGTAAACCAATTTAACTATCTGGGGTCCACAGTCAGTGAAGACAACGATGAAACGATAGACGTGCAAAGAAGTATAAACGCCGCAAACAGAACACACTTCTCACTACTGCCAGTAATGAAAACCAGAAAAATCCACAGAAAAACCAAAATTAGAATATACAAAATCATCATACGTTACAGTAGCTACGTATGGATGTGAAGCATGGAGTATCTCTCAGAAATCCGCATATATTCGAGAGGAAGGTTTTCTGAAGGATATGCTATCCTACTCTAGTCAATGAAGACAATGCATGGAGAATACGCTACAATCATGAGTTATACGATCTGTACAAAGAGGGTAAACTCTCGACACATGCCAAGCCACTGCGTTTACGTTGGGCGGGTCATGTCCAAAAAATGGATGACTCAAGGATGCCAAAAAAAGCCCTGCACCTACTACCAGATGGCACACAAGTCAAGCTGGAGTCAAGCTGCGGAGCAGAGAGACGTCTGGAGGAAGAAGCTGATGGAGACCAAGGCTCGAATTGGGTTGTAGAGCCATCGAAGAAGAAAAATCACTGTTCAACGTGAATGGATTGTTCGTCAACACTATTCCAGTCGAGCTGGAATGGTCGAACTGGAATGAAAAAGATAGTCGCAATCTAGTTGGAGTCGGGGATGATATTGGCATTCATAGAACAGCAGTTTCGAAATTTTTTTGAGAAGTTTTGTGCAAATAGAATTAATTTCTAACCACCTTTGAGGGCATGAGAGAAGCAAAAGAAAAGTGGCAACTTAAATATACCTAATTTTCCTAGCACAACCAACCTCGAATTTTACAAGTGTTCACTCACAGGCAAACATTAAAGCTTTGTTTTATTCTTTTCAAAATGAAGTGTTTACTCTAAATGAAAAAATAGCCGAGTGAAGTACTTAATGAACCTTACGAAGGTTATTTTTTTCACGCCAAACTAAGTGTTCACTCAAAAAAATGCAGTGAATACTTACACTCATTTTTTATTCATTCATAATTTTGTGCCTATTTACTTATATACCAAAATAAAATATAAATTAAAAATCATAAATTTTCTTATAATAACACTATAAAAAAAACCAATTATTTTTTCGTCCACAAAATGTAATTGCTCCCTTTTTGCACATCGTCCTTAATAAAATCAAGGACAATCGCAAATAAAATAAATTTTTTTGTTGGTTTTATCCAGCACTTTTTATTGTCACGTTTGTTTTTATGAATGGGCGCTATCCTACTCTAGTATTATTATAAATCCTTTGATATCAATTAATTGCGGCAATTATCGAATTGAAAAAATATTGAGGGTAATTTCCTAGATATGGCAATGATTAATAATTACAAATACATATATGTATGCATTATTATTATAAACCGTTCATGTGCAATAAACAAAAATTTCGCTTAAAATCTGTTAAATAAGTAAATCGATTTGTGAACCAAGTCATGTTTTGTGTGCAATAACGTAGTATATGAAGTAGTATATGATGCACCAGTTCAATAGTATAAGAATTATGCGTTTTTTTTATCATTAGGTATATATTGGTTTTTGTGTTCAATTAAAAAATAATCCGGGAATTATTATTTTTTCTTTAATTTTATAGGAACACATCTACACCCGCGCTTATTTTTCAATATTCAGTGCTTTCATGGCGCATACAATTATATTTTATACTTATGTGTCATTTATGCGTTATCAAATCACTGAAGAATACTTTTGTGTTTTGGTGACCCCGTTCAAAAATCAGCACGCAATATCGAGTACCTAATATATGTTGACGTCAGGCGCGGATGGGCTACATCTAAGCGGCCCGGGAAACAATATTTGTCGGCCCATTTTTAATTTCCGGTTATGGCTAAAATATACACCCAGTGGGTAAAATTGGGAGCGCTGCACAGGGAAGTGCACTTGGGGCACTCTCAAGGGAGCTTTCCTGGAGTTTTCATAAATTTTATAGAATAAAAGAAAACGGGCAATTATCTTCATGCCCATAAAATGTGACATTAGCGTACTCCCGGCTCTCGTTCGATACGGAGGACAAGCAGCTTTGGAAATGGATAGAATTTAGTTGGGGGACTGCTTTGGCAAAGCCACTCTCGGGCTTGGAAAGAAAAACGCAATTGCAAAAGATAAACAAAATAAAAGCTTCTCGATACCGGATCACATATCCACAGGCGCCCATGAATATTTCTTTTTTAAAAAGCTTTTTTGTTATGCTCCTAGAACGCTTTTGGCCATTCATACACGAGGGACCATGCTTCCGGAGCAAAAGCTATTTTTGGGCAAGGGAGGCGTGCGGGGATGTAATAAGTGGAGAGTTTCGTGCGTCGGTGGAGACTTTCGTGCTCCTAGTTTTGAACACGGAAAGCACACACTCACACAAATAAGAAATTAATACGTTGCCATGGGGTTAATAATAATAAACTTTCAAACTTACAAAATTATAAGTAATGAACTGATTTAAATAAACATCCGACCAGAGTAAAAATATTTGACATTTCACTAATACAAACAAAAAATTCAATTGGCAGGGGAACTTCAAAAGCTACAAGGTCTGCAAAGTTGAACTGTTTTGAACCCTTCTTTTTTGAAATTTTAAAGTTTAAATTGCTCGGGGGAAAGGTGGTCCTCGCACCCATATGCGAACTTGCAACGAAGATATCTCAATTGATTTTCATTGCACAGAATCTAAACAAAAACCAAAATCTTCCTCAAGAAAACTCCCTCAATTGTAGATGAGTTTCATTTACTTTCAATTCAATTCATGAAGGCATTCATTTCATTGCGGTTTTTTCGCCGGACAATAGAGACAACCATATTATTTTTATCATAACTCCGTTAGTATTGATGCTAATGAATTTTACCAAAGCTCATTTTAAAGTTTGTTCAAGTACTTTAAATAAGGTCCAACAAGTTTTTCGCCAAAAATTCGTCGATTTGTATTTATTTATCGTCGAATGATGCGAATTCAGTTTTCGGCAAGCAAACGATCATCATCAATCGATTAGTTATTCTAAAAGCTTCATTTCTCCTACAAATGAAGCTTTTTTCAAGCTTTTAAGCATTTTTAAGAGCTTTCTATTCCAGCATGCGCCAAATGTCACGGAATTTGAAAACACCTATACCACAAAATAAACATAAAAGTTTGAGAGTTTATTTATGGGCAGTCGGAAGAAGAAATATAAAAACTCAATTTTTTGCTGATTAATTATTATTAGGCAAATAATAGTGTAAAATACAGAAAAAAATGTACAAAAATCCTACAAAAAATTGAAAATTAAAAATTCATTCCAATTCTTTATTTTCGGTAAGTAAATGTTTATGAAGACGTGCTTTCAGCCACCGGCCCTGCCGGCCTCTGAACATCCGGCCCACCGGGAAATTTCCCGATTCGTCTTATGGCCCATCCGCCCCTGGTTGACGTTATTTACAACCAATGCTTTATCCTTCTTGAGGATATTGTCATATAACACAAAGTTATAGTGTCTGATGAAAGCATCAAGGCACCATAGAAAGGTATCGAGGCTCACTCTAAACAGGAAGCTCCAGGACATTAAGAAGCGCAGCGTGGAGCATATTGTATGTAAACTCTATAATAGAGATCGTGAATGCTGTAGAATTTTAACACACTCTTTACCTCAAGGTTGACGCTTAAACTATGCTTTTCACCCTCCGAAACTGCACAATGGTACCAGGCGTCAGGTGAAAACTCTGTGTACAAACACTCATCCGCTTCATCTTCATCCCCGAATTTCTACGATCCCATCAGTTTATCACTTTGGCTTCAAATGTCTACGCTTTCCCGCTAAACGATGACAAACCAATAAGGCACAGCGACAGAGTTTAAAAGTGGCTGATGTGGATCTAAGGAGTGACTCTTTCTCGAGTTGGTAGTCAACAACTACACTTTTACTCTGGGTCGACTATCGGATAAGACCGAAAACTTGATCCGATAGTAGAAGGAAAGGAGTATAAACTTTTTTTTAAATATTATTCTAATTGTAGACTTTAAAGAACTTTATTTAAATATCCAGGGTTGTCTAAGTAGATATTCACGAATCGTTTTTTTCGATCCGATTTTTGTGAATAAGTTTGCCTATAGTGCAATGGATATTTACTTAGGCAACCCTGGATATTTAAAAAGACCTAGTTGAGAGCTTCAATTGAAATGATAAAAAAGTTTTCACTTTATCAGGGATATACTTTTCCTTTCCGGATTAGCTTTTCCGTCGGATCCGATAGTCGGAACAGGATTTCGAGAGCTAATAAAAACCTTGAGGGATTATCAACCTTCGACACCAAGCAATTCAATTATCCAAATGAAGATTTATCTTCGTTGATGTATACGGCCATCCCTAAGCGGGAGATTAATGAAGTGACTCAACTAGACATACATTATCGACCAGACTTACCAATTGTTTTTGCAATAGATGCATCCTCATACGACATACTGTCCCTATGTATTTTACATATTGATAAGTATGAACATCTGTGCAAGCTGCAGAGGGCGTCAAAGCTAATAGGCGCTGTAAAACACGAAACGAGAGAAAACTCGGAAATTTTGTACGGGCGCCATAGACGAAGTTCTACACATAATGTAGGTCCAAATCTCCCGAACGGCAAAGTCTACGCGGATGACAGGCGCGAAAACTAGTAATAACATCCTTAACACATGGACGTCCGTCGGTACGATGAAGAGTCTTTTTAGACTGTTCACTCCCTTCGTAACGGTGCCGTGAACCTGGAACAGCCATTTTTGCACAATCAAAAACGAATTGTATGATTAATTAGTACTAATTAATTACTAATTAATTACCGTAAAAAAAATTTTTTTACTCAATTTGTTTAAAAAATAATAGTGGTTGTGCTAGCTTCACTGTGAAGCTAGCCCAATTCATTTAATTAACCTTTTATTTCGATTAAACAATAGTACTAATTTATTACTATCGACATTCGGTAAATAATAATTTATTACTACATTTGTTTATTAGCTATGAACAAAACAAGTTTGAATATTTTTTTCAAGTAAACGTACGCCTGTTCGATGACGAAAAAGGGTCAGCTACCTGCGTCGAGAATTCTAATTAGTCATACTCCGGATTAAAACATTAGGATAATCCCTCTGTATTGAAACTTATGAAGTGTACCTAACACTTAAACAACAAATATGCTTACCTTTATAAATATTTTGTTATTTTACAAATAACAAAATATTTTTATCAAAAAGTTAACAAACAATTTTAACAAGTTGTTAATTAATTAATAAAATTAAATTGATCTATGAATTTTCATCACAAAATATTGCAGTTTGGTCTTCCAACTTCATCAAAAATATGTTTACTCAAGAAACCAAAATGAAATTGTTTTGTTTCTTATTTCTCACTCAAACACGAGACAATGCAAGGGTCATTCGATTAATTACCGGCTTTCAATTTGAGTCGCCTTTTAACGGCATTAGACTAGGTGCCTGCTTAGACGGGTCGCGCCCACACCTATCAACACGAAATTTGTAGATGAAGGGTGAAGTGTCCCCACTTCCCCCTGCACCCACAAAGTTTGTGAAGAACACTCCTTTTTTTTATTATTTGATAGACTAGAGGCTTAGGGAAAGCCCCTTTGTACTGTTCGACAATCTATTTTTTTCGTATAGAATGTCGAACAGCAGCTCTAGCCGGAAGATAGAGAGTAGAAAGAGACAGAGAAGTAGGAAGGAGCTGCCACAACCTGGCCGCAATATTTTATTCCACCTACTTCCAACCATTTCGCGACTCTGGCATCGGGGCATTTGAGAAGAAACAAATCGCTGGAGTGTTATGCCTCCTGAAACGAGTTGAATCTCATCAGCCAACCGATTACATGCGCTTGGTGGAGCGGGGAAGGACTAGCGAAGGCTATGACAGGAGGAATCAGGAATGTAAAGAGGGGAGAAGAAAGAAGGGAAGTTATGTGGATGGAAAAGTGGAAAAGGCGAAGGACCGTGGGGCTGGCCGGGATTCGAACCCGGGACCTCTGGGAAAGCAGTCAGGCGCCTTACCTCTAGACCACCGAGGCCCCCCAACTCCTGGAAGCGAACCGTCTAAACAGGCACCTAGTCTAATGTTGTTAAAAGGCGACTCAAATTGAAAGCCGGTAATTAAAAACTACGTTAAATTCCAATATGAGCTTTAATAATCAGCGCATGTCAGCAATATGAACATAATTAGAAAAAAATAGACAGGAATAGTTTTTGTTCTTCCGTCTCACTCTTAAGCTATTTTGAAAAGTTCATTAAACAGGAGAAATAACCGTCACAGTTTTGAAGTAAATTCATTTATTTAATGAAAAAACTGCTCATTAGAATTCTCGACGCAGGTAGCTGACCCTTTTTCGTCATCGAACAGGCGTACGTTTACTTGAAAAAAATATTCAAACTTGTTTTGTTCATAGCTAATAAACAAATGTAGTAATAAATTATTATTTAACGAATGTCGATAGTAATAAATTAGTACTATTGTTTAATCGAAATAAAAGGTTAATTAAATGAATTGGGCTAGCTTCACAGTGAAGCTAGCACAACCACTATTATTTTTTAAACAAATTGAGTAAAAATTTCTTTTTTACGGTAATTAATTAGTAATTAATTAGTACTAATTAATCATACCATTCGTTTTTGATTGTGCAAAAATGGCTGTTCCAGGTTCACGGCACCCTTCGTAACGTGATTCTTGAACTTTATTGGTGTAGGTGAAGTAAGATCTCTCATCATCGCCATTTCTCCCTTCATTCATCCACAATGTTCGTGATGATCGCTCTTAGGAGCTAACGGTTTAAACAGGCCCTAAAAATCGTCGTTACGACGAATATGCGACGTTGTAACGACGGAAACCAACGACGCAAATTACAACGAAAACTCAAATAGGAACAACATCTGTCGGTTGGTCGACCAATTATTGTAAGAGCTCGCACTTAGTCGTTTTATCCATTGTCATGCGATATCAGCTGATTTTGTTTTTAACTCTATTTGTAAATTGATAAAAAAAATACAACAGATTAGTCGCCGATTTATGACAGACCGTCACGTGGACAGAAACGTAGTTTTCGTTCACTAACATTATTCACTGTACCTCCATTTATGACAACTGTCGAAACATAACGACGAATTTTACCGTGTGTTGTCATCCCCTTAAATGGCATTCGTCGTAACGACTATTTCATGTTTTATAAAACTAAAAAAAAAACAAAAGTCTTCTCAATTTTTTAGAAAATTTCTCAAATGATTCAGAAGAATTCACCACAGAATTTCCGTCATCATAGATTTTCAGTGTAATTCTCTCTGCATTTCTTCGTGTTTCTTCTTATTAAATCTCGCCCCAGTTCAAAAATGTTCTTATTTATTTTTTATCTCACACGGGGAACTCTACCCTTGCAGATGTTTTAGAAGCGCTGTGGAACAAAATTTATATAAGAAAAAAAAAACACCCAGTCTCAAGACAGATGTTCCACTATCAGCCGAGACATCTCAAGGTGCATGCCGCTAACGACGACACGACGACGACGTCTTAAGACTTGTGCCTTGGGGTGACTCAACGCTCTTGAAGGGGTGGTGAAGCGGCCAATATGAAAACGTATATTCTAGCCGCTATGACGGAAGTGATAACAACCATAATTCTTCTTCGTCTTATTTATGTGTTTATGTATTTTTTTCTGGTGGTTTTAATGTAATAACAAAACGCTGATTGTAGTCCCAATACCCACCACGAAGTCTGATATTTCTGTCAATCAACCAAAGACCTGCTACTGGTTGGGGTCAGTGGGTTATCATCGAGCGGGGAAACGATTAGGAATGTTGTAATGGGGGTTCGATGCGTTTTGTCGTAGTAAACACAGGACGCCCCTCTGCCTCCGTCTTATTAACCAGAAAAAAACAATGGTTTTTATTTTTAGCTTGTTATTAATTGCGTCAACTTTTTTGTGCAATCTCCTACTCACAACCAAGCATTATGGAGTCGCAAATTAATCAAGCCTTGAGCGACGTCTACCTCGCAGCATCAATACGACTCTCTAGCGAGAGATTTGTAGTAACTAAACGGGCGATTGGTCATTAAAAAAAATTGTGCTAATAGCATTTATTTTCCATGAATCAGCTAATTGGAAGCATGACTGGAATGCAGCCGAGCTCTATAAAGGCGTGTGTACACGTGACGACTACTTGCCACTTCTGGTTTTTTATGGCGAAGCGAGGACACTGTCCCCAGTGGGACATCATGACATGATGCTCTGCTCCGCTACTTAGTAGCGTTTATCTGTGCACCCGAAAATACGAGCTAGAGCTCCAGTGTCAGCAGCTGCTTGGCATCAATTTATCACTTGTGTAAACTGACAGTTACAGTAAATAAGGCCTTTTTTATTTTACTTCCATCCGACATTACACTTTTTCTTGAAAGAAATTAAACTTGGGCCCGGGGAGAAGAAATAGTCTCGTACACCACACACATTTTTTTCGGGGAAGTTTTATTGAAATGTTTATAGTGTTCAACAAAAACAACACCACAGTCAACCTACAACCACCGGAGCAAAAAAAACTTTTTGAAGAAGTCTGATTTCTTCTCGAAAACGACCAATGAAGAAAGTGTGAGTGTGCTTTTTACTACTACTATACTACTAGAAGATCTCTCTGGCCGTTCTTACTTAACGTTTTACGACGTCTTTTACGTTTTCTCGGCTACAATTTCTCTGCTATATAATATTACAATATATTAAAGTGATATACACTAAAGGAGGAACAAGGAACAACAACACACCACAAAAGTGGACTTCCGTTCGTGAAGCTTTTTCCAAAATGAATTATGATTTCCGATGTTATTTTTCTGGGAGTTTTGTGTGGAGAAATATTTTATTTACAACGATGAACGCCGCCTGGAATGGAGTTATTTCAAGGTTGTTTTTATAGGCTTCGGCTTTAGCAGAAGTGAATGGATGGAGAATCACTAATGCGGCGGCTTGTTGTTTTTCCAGTGAATCATTGCTTAGGTGGAATTTTAATTAGTAACAATTTTTTTTTTGAGAAATTCAGCGAGTTTTGAGAATTTTTTATGGTTTGTGGGGTTTAGTGGGATTTTTTTGTGGATAGTATAGTTTATAGTAAGATATTTTTAATTTAGACTAATTTGTTTAGTCTTTTAGAAAAAAGTCACAAGTCACAACTCAATCACAAGTGCGTGGTGAGTCTCAACTGGAAGGTCTATACTAAATGAAAAGTAACGTAGAACTAAAGTAGAAGTGAAGTAAACGTAATTTCTGTCTACATTGACATAGAAACCAAAATAAAAAGTTCGTAAGAAATAAACGAGTGTCGACAAAGCTTGTGACTTGTGACTGATCACAATTTTAGAATATGGGGGTTTAGGTCCAATGAAGCACAGTAATAAGTGAGTGGCACCTCAAGAAAGAGACCCAATAAAACCTGAAAACAAAAAAAAATTAAATGGAATGGGGTCGAGCCGAATCTCACCCAATCTCCCGTGGGAAAGAGAGGGGATCTCGGAAAATATCACGTAATTCTTTTTCTCAAGAAATAGCGTAAAAGTGCTAGAAAACTGGGTTAGATTAAGTAAAACATGTTTCTCCACTAAAGACCCTCATTCATTTACAGGCCGCCGGCAGGCCAGATCGGTACGATGAAGGCCACACAATACTCAGTCTAACTGAGGGATTAGGACTTTAGATATCCGCCTGGCAAGCCGTGGCTTGAGGTGACGTCATGATTTCCTAAAAAGCCTAAAAAATGAAAAAAATGAAAAAAAATGAGCTGGTTGGTGGAGGTGGTTTTCGATCTGTTACTACCTAATCTTTATATCAAGCAGCAGGTAGCTTGCAATGACCTGAGGCTACAAGAGGCAGGCTGCTGGGTGGAGAAGACCTGTAGACAAGACAATATACTGGAATGATTCAATGTTCAGATCTCTACCACAAAGGGATGGATAACCTTCCTTCTTGGCATGGTTCTATGCATTCACTGTAAAAAATGTGTGCGGTAAGTCGAAGTTTTGGGGTTTTTTAACAATTACTCCAAAAGTTGGTAAGATAGAACCATCGTTTTTATCATCATAGATAGGTGGAGGAATTCTGCGTTCATTGGTAATTATTCATGGAAGTTGGTGATAGGGTTACAAAAATACAGGGTGATATGTAACACTATATCCTTTTACAATTCACACAGCATCGGGGGGCCCTGAATGCCTGATGAAGCAGGAATCAATAGCTTCATGGCGTAACGTCTTAAGTTTTACGTTTTGTGCTCTTATATGCTGTTTAATTTTTTTATTTCTTCGTCTTAGCTGAGCCACTGAGCAATGGTAAATGTTTCTCAGCACAGCTGAGAAGTGCACCTTCTGTGCTAAAAGGGTAACTGTATTATTATGTAAGTACTCGACAAAGTTGAATCAACATCAAAATATCAACAGATCTAGTCAGTTTATTTTTTCAAAGCCCAACCTCCGGACTGAATTTCATGATCCATTTGATTCCTCATTGAGTCATGTTTCCTCTCTTTTCGGAGCCCACAAATATTTCCCTAAAATCAAAAAAATCAATTTCCAATAAATTCTCACAACTCGTGTCTAAAAATGATGAAAGTTGTCACCACCAAATGCGAATTTTCTGCACACCCATTATCATTCTCCTCATTAGATTATCGACGCGAATACATCTGTCCACCTTTGTTCACCTTTCTTAAATAAAAAAAAACCCCAAAACATAAATAAGAAAGTTGAACATAAACAAAAATTGGACAAGTTCTTGAGTCAGCATTTGCCCCGCCACACCAAGCCCATAAAACTGGTGTCTCTCTATTTTTATCGTTTTTATTCGTTTCTTCCACGATTTGTATCCATGCCTGTTCCAGGTGTTATATATCTATATTTTGTCCTTTATTTATTTATCCCTTGGATGAGGATATTAAGGTGGAACTATATGGTTAAGGTGAACGTTATTGTGGCTCGTTTTGAAGGTTTTATATGCTCCTGGTTATATTTTATTTGTAAGGGGGTGTATAATTTTTCCTTGAGGAGGGAAGCTCGTCGTGGTGAATTGTTGAGTTATAATATAATAGTTGGTAATGGTAGGCTAGTGTGGAAAATATATTTAAAAGTTCGTTCGGCAACATTCATTTTGAGGCACATTATCAAAAAAGATTAGTCGTATTAAGAAGGTCTTAAGTATTTAACTTTGTGCGGCCTCTTGGACTCGGGTGTCTAAGTACATATATCTAGATATTCGCCGTTATTAATCATATAGTACCAGCACTAGTTAGATCTCAAAATTGTACGAATATTTATCGACGGCTTCACGATGTTAGAGGGACGTCGGAGCAGAGAGTCCCTAACAGTTCACTATCTTCTTAGCACCTCCCGATGTACGCTAGTATCTTTCAAGCGAAAGTGCTGGCGATCCTGAAGACTAGTGATGAGCAAGACTGGTCTCGCACATTTAGCAAGAAAAGCAAGACCAAGACAATACAGGACAAGGACAAGACAAGACTGTAAAATGAAGATAGCAAGACTTTTTGCTCATCACTAAGTGCCAAAAGTCTTACAGTGATGAGCGAAAAGTCTTATCTTGCACATTTAGCAAGACCAAGACAAGACTGCAAGACTTTCTGCAAGACTTCTTGCAAGACTTTTTGTGGGACCTTTTGCTCATCACTGCAAGACTTTTGGCACTTAGTGATGAGCCAAAAGTCTTGTTATCTTGATCTTTCACTCTTCTGTAGTCCTGCCTTGTCTTAGTCTAGCTTTGGTTTTGCTAAATGTGTAAGCAAAGGCAAAACTGCAAGACCAGTCTTGCTCATCACTACTGAAGACCTGCCAGACAATGAATTTAGAACCTACACAGAGATGTAACATTTGAATTTTCATAAATAGTCAAGCCTCTATAAAAGCTCTGGATTTAGTAAGAATACGCTCCAAGATAGTGGAGCGAGGCAGAGCTAAGCTAGATAGGCTTGGTATAGTGTCGCACAACGTGACTCTCGTTTGGGATCCCGGTCATAGAAAATTAGAGCGGAACGAAAAAGCCGACTACCTAGTTAAGCAAGTAGACTTTCTCCGAGGCACGGGGACCGAGATGATCGACAGTCCAATAGGCGGAGTTAAAAGCGGTATTTTTGACTACCACATCCTGTCCCGCACTGGGGGCAGCCCTTCACCTAACGAAGAAAACTGGTGTCACCATTCTCACATCTAAGGTTGTGCTGAGCTTGTTTATTAGAAAATATGTTCTGGTCTTCGGAATCGTGTGACCTTAACATAATTGAAAAGTTATGGGGACGGATCTCGCTGCCAAAATAGCTCGCTTGACAAAAATTAAGTAGGTGGAAACGAAATGAAGCCAATGGAAGCGTCAACCAATGTCTAATAATTGTGTGGAATACGCCCTTTCCAAATGATTATTTTGCTCCAAGCCCGGTTTAGAAAAAAGGGGTTGAATAGGAGGCAGTCTTTCCACTAGAAAAAAGGTCTGTGGGCTAACAACCTACAACCACGAAAATATGGCTGACGCGAACACCAAAACCAAAGCTCATGAATCATGGTCCAGGTGTAAGTAAGCTATGTATGGAACAAACCTCATATGAAGTTCTAGGCGAAGCACGCAGACCTGCCCGTAGTGAGTGGTTCGATGGTGAATGCAGGATAGCAACAGAACAGAAAAATAAGGCGTATAAAAGAAAACTAAAAAGACATAACATTCGAAACGCAGAAGAAGAGTACAGAGCTAGACGAAGTGATGAAGAAATAAGACAATTCTACAAGAAAATAAGAGAGGGGGTAGGAGGGACTTTAAAACTAAGACAGCAGCCTGCAGACATGTACAGGGAAATATTCTAAACGAGACATGACAAGTACTTTTAATCGATGGGTCAAGCATTTCAGTAAACTCTTGGATCAATATGAAGAAGGTCATAGTGGACACACATTAGATAACGAAAGAATCCGGAATGCTGAAGCAATACCAGAATCTACCGTTCAGGAAGTAGAAGAAGCTGTAAGTAAGCGTAAAAATAATACAAATCTCCAGGTTTCGACAATATACCAGCTGAAATATTTAGTAAATGAAGAGGGTGTCTAGAGAAGAAGATACAATCACAAATTGTACCAAATATACAAAGAACTTGACATAATCAAAAGCAACAAGATATTAAGCTTACGCTGGATAGGACATGTAATGAGAAGGCCTGATGAAGCGCTTCCAAAACTCCTGGTCCTCCAAACGCCAGAGGGAAGAAGGTTACAAGGAAGACCGTGGAAGAGATATAAAGACGACATCGAAATAGACTTACGCATAATTGGGGTCACCAACTGGAATGAAGAGACGCAGGACTGAGAACCCAGGAAGAAAATTCTTGATGAGGCCAAGGCTTACAAAAGGCTGCAGCGCCTATGATTATAATGATATAGTACTTTCGCTATTGCTGTTTTTTGGGAATGATGCACGTCGATTTATCTATCGTCGTTGGCTACTATCATCAATGTATCATAGGCGCGGTTTTCTGTGCTGCTGATTCAAAAGTGGGACCTATGTTCGTACTGATGGATTCAAAGTATCTCGATCGTATTTCCGTTCTCGTTCAAATTCTCGATTGAATACATCGTGCATGTTGCGATTTGGCGCTGGCATTCGTCCGGCAAGATAGGACATTATCAGGCACAAATCCTCTATAGAAATCAATGTCTCGTTGTGGATCTTCTCGTTAAATTCAAGTTCAGGATTCGCTGTTAATGTTCGCACAATGATCTCGATATAAAATATCTTCAGGTAACACTATTTCGTACTGACCTGAGAATCATTTTGCACCAGGGGGGGGGGAAGATACAGAACCCAGTTGAGGCGGATATTAGGCGTACCAACGAGATGAAGGACCATAAGAAGAACAACAAGGGATCGATCTCATCACAAATACTTTAGCGGGTATCCCAAAACTAGATCACTGTGGTTTCAATGCAGAATTTAGCAATTTGAAATCAGTGGCTGAATTCTGCAGTAATACCGCAGTGATGCATACTCGATTTGATTTTAAACGCACAAATTGAAGTTTTGTTTAAAATGTTACAAGTCTCCTGCCCCAGTAGGAGATAATCCATGGCATGCTTTATATATTATAATCCATGGCATGCTTTTATTTTGCGGCTTTTATTATGTAGAAATTACCCAAACAGATTTAAATATTTCCCACCAAAAAAAATATAAACAAAACAAAGTTCCTGACAACACACAATCCCCACCATCAACATCGTCGAGAAATTGGCCAAAACTTGTGACAACTTCTATCGAAAAACTTGAAATTTTTGGCGCCAAACTCCTAGGAAACTCTCCCCGATAAGTCCGCAATAAATTCCTCAAGGGAAGACGTCGCTAACCTGACCCCATTTCCCCCGCCCATTCGTCAGCCTGACCCCTTGGCAAATCAATGAGGAAATAAGCCGACAAAAATGGGATTCAGGATGACAACCTGACGGAGAGAGAGGAGCGAACGTGTGGCCGACGGTTTTCCAGGAGGGAGATTGGGGATCGTGCAGGCCATTATAGCTGATTATCCTAATTGATACGCAAGGACAGGTGTTTTTGTGGCGGGGTGTGCGGGGGGCAGTTCGGACGGGGCGAATTGATAACTGACAACCGATGATGTTGGGGAAATTGAATAAGAATCGCCTCGCAAGTGCGGCACGTAAGAAGTTTATTGCTTACCAATCAGGAGGAGTCTTATCGTATCCATCGAGCAGAGCTGTATTCTGGCTGCGGCTAATCCCATGCGAACTGCTCTTCTGCTGGCGGCCTGCGGGTCCGTTTGTCGGTTCGGCCACTGGCCTGTGTCGTTGTCGGATGTGTTATAATGGTGGCCTCGAGATTGAGGCTGTGTCAACCTGGATGCGCTCGATCGACTAGGTTAGTAGATACGACGGGCGATAATTACAGGTAGATTAAGGCAAAGTCTGCAGTAGGACGAAAGTATTCGAGATTGCAGTAATCCGTGCCGTGATATTGTGTCGGGCATTAATCCAGTGCCGCCCTGTCCAATTCTTTCAACAAAAAAAATCTGACTTAGGCGCGCTCCAAGATGCGGAGGAGACAAACCGTAATCACACGCATAGCACACAACATGATCGACTGTATTAGTATTAATATTTTTTTTGCAATTATAATTCTCGTATGTGCACACTTCAATCTCACACACACGCACTACTCAACGGCACTAGCACACCTCTGTGGGATCACCTGCCTCAGGTATTCTTTTTCTTTTTATTTATTGCTTTTTTTCGGTTATTTTTTTTTCTTTTTTTGGATTCAGGTGAAACGTTGCGGAAAATCAGCAGAACGCGCACAAATCACTATCGGGCGGCCACAGAACCGCGCTAGTAAACAACACTGGCCACTGGTTTCAGCATGGATGCGGGTCGTCGTCGGGCCAAATCTGCACCGATGGGCATTTTACGTCGGGCCAAGCACACTGCCAGTAACGGAATTCGCATTGGCGTCGTCACTGTGCATGTGCTGCAGCATGCAGGGTGCGCTTTTCCGCTGGTGTCAGATGCGTGCACACGGAATACACAAACGCATTCACAGGAATATTGCCGCCGCGGATCTCACAATTAATTACGGGACACTCGTCAACTGAACGCGAAAACAATTTCGAACTGAAACAGACCAGAATGTGGCGAAAATTCCAGCACGAAGCGCGAGGAACGCCGTTACCGTTTCGGGGGATTCTGGTGGAAAAGGCGCCTCCGGACGGACGCTCGGGAATCCACACTCTCAGCACTGGAGGAAATTTCTTAAAACCACCACCACTTTTTTGCCACCCGTTTTTCGGGAATTATCACTGCTCGGATAACGGTCCGCTGGTGAAGGATATTCGGGGAGGCAGGAACCCGTTTTTGCTTTGTTTTTTTTTTTCTTCTTTTTTTTTGCTAAGGAAAACGTCAAGCCGCGATTCAATTCCGCACGAAACACGCCGCTCCGCACACACGGAGATCGTACACAAAACTGAACTTGCCGTCGCACAGTGACGTATGCCGAGCCTGCTGCTGGCTGTCGGTGGTTGCTGGATGTTGGGCAACATTTTCAGTGTTGCTGGACTCGGTGCCAGTTGGATTCCGTTGCTGTCTGGAGGGACTGCAGCAACACGAAATGCGATGAGATTTTTAGTGTTGGCAGCATGAGCGGTTTGGGCTTGAAAGGTGTTCTTTGAGGAAATTTTTGGCGAAGGTCATGATTTTTTTTCCTTTCGGTTTTGTTGCGGCGCGGTTTGGCGGGGATTGATTGTGGTTTTTTGTTAAGAAAATAAAATTATGAAAGGCTTATGAACAACTTCTGGCTGCGGTGTAGCATAGGTTTCTGGGGCATAGGGCAGATGCCAAAGATGCGGCCCTTTCCCTATATATTTAATTATAAAGACAAAATAAATTTTTCAATAAACGGAGATATCTTCAATTCTCAGTTTTTGTTTGGCAAAGATATGCAGGTAAACATGATAGCCCTATCCAACGACGCTTAAAAAAGCATCGTTTTGTAACCGCACGAAGCTTTGAGTAAGTTTAAAACAACAAAAATTCCTAGAATGAGTAGAACAGTTTAACATCAACGGCAAATGTAAATATGTAATTAAAATCAACATATGTATTAAAGATGCAGCAGAAACTAGACTAGAATTGACTGGTTTTAACAGGACTGTAGATCCGTAATTGAGGAAACTGTTGAAGTCTTCAAGCTAAAAAGAAGAAGTGTAGGCAAGCTGTACAGCAAGAAGAAGAGAGATTATCTAAACAGGATGACTTATGAGAACACAAATAGACCAGTAGGCAGACCCAGGACCAGTGCCGGCGGATCGTGTTGGGCTCGGGTGGGTAGTTAGAAAAATACAGCCCCTTCCGAAACTGTTGGTTGGCTTCTTTAATTGTGTGAAATTCGGCGAATATAGAGCGGAACTAGAAGAGTTAATGGCAGAGGTACCACTAACGCCGCCCCAAACATCTTAGGACACATGATGAGGATCGGAGATGGGGAGAGGAAAATGGAGACGTCGTTGGAGGCTGAGGCTGGTAGAATCGGAAGCATAAAAGAAAAGAGATAGACAAAGACAGGCCAGGAGTATTAGTAGTAGTAAAGTTAGTTAATGCTCCTCTTGTTAATGAACTACAAAAGTCAGCGGAAAGCTCACTAATGTTATTAGTAACTTGGCTTCGGGAATGGTGTGTTCAAGGCCGGTGTTGTTAAAGCCAATCTGTACGTTTAAGTCTGGTACGCAGGCGAACGGTAATAATCCTCTCAGAAACTGGTGACCAGCTACGTACCTGGCTGCCTTGGTGAGTATTACGCCAACGACATTCCTACGGCTTTCAGTTTCGTTTCTGCCAGAATATATGAAGGACTCACCGTTTGGGCAGATATGTTCCCCCACGTCGGCCCATCTGGTCTTCCTGAGTCTCATGATCTTCATTTTATATCGATTCATCTCGTTGAGGATTTCATTCAGCCGCCCATCAGCAGGCAGTGTACTCACATTCTATGGTCCGATAGGTGTCCAGGTTCGAAAAGCAAAGGTCGTCGTCGTGTTGTCCATGGGATTCCGAGTCATTGTTTACCGATTCGTAACAATAGTGGTTTTTATGGGAGCGAGTTGCTAAACCTGAGCTCAACTGACTTAAAACTCTGTTTTATGGCGCAGAGAGGTCGCCATTTGCCCGTCACCCATTAACTCCTTCCGGAGAAGTACCCGAAGCGACGCCGCGGGTGGGCGCGATCTTTTTTACTGGGATGTTCATCGGTATCTTCTATAACACTCTTTTCACTCCTCATAACTTAAAACTTATTTTTACCTTTGAGCTAAGCTTACTACTACACATTGTTCTACGATACTACCAACGACGTGACGGACTGGCAGTATATTGATCTCTAAGAACTTTAACTACTGCAATTTCTAAGACTACATTTTGGTCGATTTATTTTATTTGAAAAATTTGCATTTTAGCTTTTAGCATTTTGCATTTAGCTTTTTATTTTTATTTATTTTCATCGTTTAACTAAATGCTACTTAAAAAGCTCCTATAAATCTGTCCTCACCTTCATTTCAACGCCATCATCAAAGAGTTCACGACTCCTGTCTTATATAACAAGAACTCCCACCAAATATTAGGTGGTTAAAACATCATCCACGTTTCAGTTGTTATACTCCAACAAAAAATAAATTTGAAAATAACAATCTTACAGTGGGTAAACATTGTCCTTTAATGTCTTTTCGCTCGTTTTTCTGTCCTGGGACACCACCCTGTAATATATGGAGTTTGAAAGAAGCCATCGATGCTTGTCTCCTATAAATTTAGAGATGATAATGCCTCAAAGAAATATTATAGTCTTACTAAAGATATAAATTTCACCCAAAGACAGGTTCTATATAATGAGAGGGAATTGGAAGAGATCCAAGCGCCCAGCAAAAAAGGATAAAATAAAATCACTAGCTCTAAAACAAACAAAAAAATGATTTAACCTATTTATTTATTTATTAACAGAAAAATCGACATCCTTGTGATAAGATTAACCCAGCTGGATTGGGATTATCACTGTATCTCCTTCTACTTAAAAAAAATAAAACAAACCATCTTTAAAGGATATACATACATACTTCTCTAAACTCAAGTCCTGGGTGGACTCTTCATGATTTTGCATAATTTATTTTTGTTTTAAGGATCGTTTGGTTAAAAATTGCAGTTTATCTCAGATTTTTAAGACTGGAATTTATTTTTCCGCTTAAAATTAAATAAATTTCGCCGTAAAAATCATTTTTCATCCTTTTCAGAACAAAATTTCGCTTGAAATCAAAAATTTCCCTTAAAACTTGTGCCCAAAATGTTTCAGAATACATAAAAGTTGCCAGCAGCATTCTGATAACTAAGAGAACGCATACCGACGCAGTCATGCGCAGTGAATCCAAAGAGAAAAAATGTTGCCAAGAAAATTTCCTAAGAAACATCTCAAGTTCCAGCGCTGAACGCGGTGCAGGAGAACGCCTGATTCGAGTTCCGTCAATGGCACGCATACTCGACCCGCCGTCACTGGTGTGTGTGTCACAAACGTACACAACCAAGCCGAAAACCCCGTTTTCACATAAAAACGAGATTTTTTTACACACACAGTGAAGGTAGCGTCAAGGATTTGTTATACCAACACTGTGGTAGCAAAACCGGTTTTACCGATTCCGGATTTGTATGAAAGTGGCTGCTTGTGGCTCTGTTCGACTTGCAGTATGTGTCTAGCAGCAAGTTGTTTGGAGCAGAATTTTGGATTATGGTTTAGTGGGACTTATCAGACACATGTGGCTGACACTCTAGTGACACATGGTACAGGGGCTGCAGCGACATTTCTGCACAGAGCAGAAAACCCCCCTTTCCTTGTCTGATTTTGGGGATACACACCAAAGGAGATAGGAATTTGGTTGTGCAGGGCCCGTGGAGGGGTGACGGGGGACCGGGGGGGGGGGGGGGGGGATTTTTGAAGGGCGCGAAATGTTTTACTGGCTTCACTTCGGAGGGCGCTTTTGGTCTAGTGTAAGTGTTACAGCGGTGACCTACTCTCCGGTCCTTTTTCGGTGGCTTTAATTCGAGTGGGCTTAGGGTATTCGGGACGTTATCCTGCTTAACCTTTTATCTCCCCACGAAGGCAGCGCTCACCTACCAACAGATCGTGAATGGCTTAATGTCCTCCGAGCGGGCGGCCAGCATCCCCCAACCCTCGCCGGGGCGTCCCTCATCTTTTGCACAGGAATTCTCCCGGAGATCCTGGTTTATGGGTTTCGCCATTGATTGAGGATTTGTTCACCGGGAAAGTCCATTTTCTGTTTTATATTAAATGGCTGCAACCCTCCAGGTGTTATGCTGCTACTCCTGCTGCCGCGCTGCCACTTCTGATGCTGTGCAAGGTGGTGGACTGGTGCGAGGGTGAAATTGAGGTGATTTTTCTCAGGTACGGTACGATTTTTTTTTCGTTTCGGTGCCGCTCGCTCTCTCTCCCGCTTTCTCTTTCTTTCTCTCGAGGCGGTTTAAAATTTTTTTCCCTGCTGTTAAGGGTGGCTTTTTTTTACTTATCTATGAAAGAAAAATTTAAGGGCAAAAATTATTGTTTTTGAAGGTTTTTATGTTTGTTGATTACATTTTTGAATGATGGGCTTCTAGGCTTAGGTTAAAAGGAATTGCAGTAAAAAAAGGACATTAACTGAATCGATATTGATCTTTGTGTGCTGAAAGTGGGTGAGGGGACGGACGGACGGCAGATCTAAGACTCTTAGGGGAATGACCAGGGGTTCTATTGTGAATTATTGTAATTTTTTGGTCGATGATGCTAGTGAATTTCTTTTAATTTATTCTTTTGTCATTGGGGAAAAGAGGTGAGAAATTATTTTCAAGTTTTTACGAGCCATTTTTGGATGAATTGTAATATGAATTTTTTATTGTTATTTGTAGAAATCATACTTAAACATGTACAGAAATACTTAAGGCCCTAATACACTCAGCGACGAAGTCCAACATGAAATTCAGCTCCAACAACAAAATATTAAGGGAAGCTTAAAAAAAAATACAGTCACAAAATTAAACTAACCCAATCTCAAAAACCTCCTAACACAGTCAAAATTACCTGTTGTGCACTGCTTGCAGTGCACAACACGGCCGCCGGAGGGGAAATCTTTGCACAATAAAGGGGTTCGGCTGCATTCGTATGTCTTGTTGGGCTTTACTTTATGAGTGCGTGCCCGAGGTAAATTTTCTGGCGACTTTCAAGAAATCTCTTCTGCGGTGTCGCCGGCTAGAAATTGAAGCCAGTGTTAGATAATTATGAATGGAAATTGAATTAATGTCGCAGTAATGCACTCTACGAACTTGTTCCTGTCGTGGGATATGAGAATAGATCTTTTTTGTTTGATATTTAAATTTTTCATTCATGTGAAATTTTGATATCGCTGCTTTTGCTGATTTGAAATTTAGCAAGTGCGGCTAATAAACAATAAAAAATCGAAATAAATGAATTCTAATAAAATATATTTGTAAAATTTTTATTTGGGAAGACATAAAATATGTACAAAAATTAAAATTTATGGTAAAATATTTACAACAATTTGAAAGTTTTATTAAAAAGTTTAAAATTTGATGGAAGATTTTTATTTATTTTTTGGTATTTACATACAAAAATAATAAAAACCATAAAAAATGAATTTACGCAAAATTTATTTACACTCATGTTGTAAAATACCTGTGCAAGGGATACACCTTTTTTGCGAATCTAGTTCCGGGAAGTTGTTACGGCTAAAAAGACAATAACGAAAAACAAGGATGTCATAAAACTTAATTATTACATGAAGGTAGTATTTGCCATTAAAATATTTTCTTGGGTTTTTCATAAAGCCAAGGTAATAAACACCGATTGATCACTACCTGACCACCGGGCAAGAATCCCTAAATTCTCAAATCAAGGAAATCACCATCAAGCAAGTCATTAAAATTCTTGCCAAACAAACCGATTTTTCCTCAGATTTTATTTTTTCCCGAAAATACGATCACCATCCATACCTGCAACAAAAAAGGTTTGAAATTTCCCCTGCAAAAACCGAAGCAGAAGCTCTCACTTATACAAACGCATCTCGTGTAAGATTACGCAAATGCTTTATACAGAATACAACTAGCGCAGAGATTTGCTTGGAGCGGAAATTTGATGTATTAAAACTGAAGAATTTTAGGGAATTTTCGTTCTTAAATTTTGTGGACAATTTTTAAAACATAATTTACTCATGAAAGAAGGCTAAAATTCAAAAATTTTCCACCATGAATAGCTAGATAATCGATTTAAGTTTATCGTACATTAAAAAAATTTTAAAATTTTTCCACCTAAATAGGAGTATTTTCCGGGCGCAGGTACGGAACTTTGAACCATTATAACTAATATACTAATAAAAAATATTAAAATTTTCCACCATGAATAGCTAGATTTATGTTTTCTTAAAAATACCTAATTTAAATTATTTCATTTGGTTGGATAGTTTTCTTAATATTCGCGGGCGCGCGATACCCTATAATTGCTCGATTGAGTGTATTAGGCCCTTAAAGTAAAGCAAGTAAAGCAAGCAACTAAAGCAAGTAAAGCAAGCAAATGAAGCAACTAAAGCAAGCAACTAAAACAAGTAAAGCAAGCAACTAAAGCAACTAAAGCAAGCAAATGAAGCAACTAAAGCAAGTAAAGCAAGCAACTAAAGCAACTAAAGCAAGCAAATGAAGCAAGTAAAGCAAGCAACTGAAGCAACTAAAGCAACTAAAGCAAGCAACTAAAGCAACTAAAGCAAGCAACTAAAGCAAGCAGCTAAAGCAAGTAAAGCAAGCAACTAAAGCAAGTAAAGCAAACAACAAAAGCAAGCAACTAAAGCAAGCAACAACGTCTAGACAAAACCTTTAGCGACTGGACTGACTCTATGTTGAGAACACACCAAACTACTGTTTAGTAATATCGAGCAGTCTAGCTGTTGGAAAATGATGCATTATTCAGCGGCCACAACTTTCTTATCCCAGCCTACGAAGACTATGTTCCCATCGTGCATCGTGGTACCCAGCAAAACATTGAATGTTGCGTCAAGGGGTATTCATCCTGCTCTCCCATGCAGCGTGCTGAAGTCAAGAGCATAACTACTAGATAAAATATTCCATGGCCTAGGAGAGTGTGCCATAAATATGTCATGGTGCGCCAAATCTTGGGACGTACTCGGTGACAAAATGTTTGGCCACCGTAGTAGCAGAGATGTCTCGAATTGGATATGCTTCCGGCCATCTCGTGAATCGGTCCACGATTGTTAGGATGTATGAATATCCTCGAGATGGGGGCAATGGTCCAACAATATCCATATGGATATGTTCAAATCTATTATTTGGTGGGTTAAAAGCTTCATGTGGAGATTTGGTATGTCTCGAAACTTTAGATTTTTGGCAACCTATGCAAGATCTAGACCAGTTGTTACAGTCTTTATTGATCGCTGGCCAAAAATATTTTTTAGTGATAGCTTGCCTTGTGGCGCGTATGCCTGGATGCGACAAGCTATGTTCAGCATTGAATGCTAATTTTCTTAATGATGAAGGTATATATGGACGTAATGTACCCGTGCTAATCTCACACCAAACTTCATGAGTTGTGAAAGGAATTGGTGTGAGTATTAGTTTTACCTTCGAGCTACTACTGGGATGCTCTTGGAGTCGTTGTAACTCTTTGTCACCTTCTTGTGCTTTCGCCAGATGTGGCAAATAGAAGGTGATTGTGTCAACGTTGTCGGCCGCTAATGAGCGAGATAAATAATCTGCGACAACGTTTTGTTTCCCAGAGACATGTCTGATGTCGGTTGTGAACTGGGAAATTAGGCTCAGGTGTCTTGTTTGGCGGGGAGATCTTTCGGTTTTTGTGTGAAGGGCATGTATTAAAGGTTTGTGGTCAGTGTAGACCACGAAACTTCTTCCTTCAACAAAGTACCGAAAATGTTTTATTGCTGCGAAGATTGCGAGTAGTTCGCGATCAAATGCAGAATAATTTCGTTCAGCAGATGATAGCTTCTTAGAAAAGAAAGCTAATGGTTGCCATCTGTGACCGTTAAATTGTTCCAGCACAGCTCCGATAGCAAAATCGGAAGCGTCAGTTGTGACGCTATATTTAGCATCCTCTAGTGGGTGTATCAGCATCACTGCTGCAGCCATTGCGGCTTTCACGTCGAGGAATGCTTGTTGGCATTCTGCGGGCCAAGGAAGTTGTTCCTTATTTTTTTGTTGTTGATGAACAATTGAGGAGTTCCCTCAAGTGTTCATTAATCGGTACTAGCAGTTGTGCTAGTTTAGGAATAAATCGGTGATAAAAGTTCACCATTCCTACAAATTTTTGAATTTGTTTAACTGTTGTTGGAGCTGTGAGGTCACTAATTGCTTGGACTCGTTCGGGTGATGGAAGGATTCCATCCTTGCCGATACTATGTCCCAAAAAGTTGATCTCACTGACCCCAAAAACGCATTTTGATAATTTTATTGTTAAACCAAAATTATCAAGGCGTTTAAACAGTAATTCGAGGTGAGTGAGATGCTCATCCTCGGATTTACTAGCGATAAGTATATCGTCTAGATAGACATAAACGAAGTCTAAGTCTCTTGTGACTTCGTTCATAAATCTTTGAAATGACTGGGCTGCATTTCTTAACCCAAATGGCATGCGAGTAAACTCAAACAGACCAAAAGGTGTTATTATGGCAGTCTTATGCACGTCTTCTGGTGCAATGGGGATGTTATGATACGCACGTACCAAATCCACCTTCGAAAATATCGTGCATCCGTGAAGGTTCACAGAAAAATTGTGAATGTGCGGGATTGGATATCTATCCGGCACTGTGACTGCATTAAGGCGACGGTAGTCGCCGCATGGCCTCCAATCATTTGTATCCCGTTTAGGGACCAGATGAAGTGGAGATGCTGCGGGAGACGACGATGGTCGACAAATCCCTAGTTGAACCATATGTTCAAACTCCAATTTCGCCACCTTGAGCTTCTCAGGATGAAGTCTACGAGCGGTAACGAAAGGTAATTGCCCATTAGTAACAATGTGGTGTTGCACATTGTGTTTAACCGGTAGGTTAAAATTTGGTGGTTGTGTTAATGAAGCGTACTTCATTAACAATACTTTATATTTGCCAAGATGTTGGCATTCAAAGCTCTCGAGTATATACTCACTAGTAGTACAGACATCAGTCCGCAGACTGGTCTGTGAGTCTACTAATTCTCGATGTTTAAAATCGAGAATGAGTTCGAACTTTGTGAGAAAGTCCGCACCGAGTATAGCTTTGTTTGTGTTGGCTATTATGAAGTTGTGGATGAACCGTCGGCGAAGACCTAGGTTCAGTTCCAGCAACTTCGTGCCAAATGTTTGGATCGTGGATCCATTTGCGGCCCGCAGAAGCAAATTAGGGCATGTTGTTTGTGCCCTAAACGTGTGCTTCGGAACTAATGATATGTCCGCGCCAGAATCGATTAAAAAATCGAGCTGGTTGTGCTGGTCGCGGACAAATAGTCTGCACGAGCGTCTCTGCTGAGAGACGCCCGCGGATGTGGCGACTCCCCGTCAATTTAATTTTTTGAACGGGGGCCCTTTGTCCTCCGGTCCCTCTTGGCTGCTGAGCCAGGACCCTTAAAAGCGCATGGTGGGGTGCACCGCTCTGCTCCACTACCGAAGCGGTAGTGGTAGTAACAGAGCGTCCCAGGCAGTGCCTGCGCGCCGGAGGGCTTGGAGATGGCTCCCGGATTGGTGGGGTTGTTGACCTTCCCCGAAGATGGCGATGGCTGTCGTTGACCAGCAGCCCCTCTCGCCGACCCCTGTTGAGGACCATGCTTCCCCCCCAACATGAGTGCCCTTAACTGGCGTACCTCACGTTGGAGGGACTGCACCGTCCTCTCCAGGGATGATGAGGTCCTAACCTCAGACACCTGAGCAGGTGCGGGCTGGTGAGATGTCACCTCCCACACCTTATCTGCAAGCCTGGACAGTTGGTCCAAAGACTGGTCCGTAGACGCAGCGAGGACCACCTGAATGTCCCTGGGAAGACGCCGTTCCCAAAGACCCCTGATGAGGCCCTCGCTCTCACCAAGGCTGTCTTCGGCCAGACTTTGCAGGCCTCTTAAAAAATCAGAGGGCTTTCTGTCCCCTGGCTCGTGTGCCGCTAGCAGTTGCTCGAGGCGGTTCCTTGTAGATAAACCGTATCTCTCAAGCAACCGTTTCTTTGCATTCTCATAGCTGGCTGAGCTGAGGTCGGGGAAGTTGTGTAAAAGTATTTTCGCAGCATCTGTGGGCAATGCTGCGATAATGTGGGATAACTTCTGTTTATCAGAAGTTATCCCGTTTAAGCTGAATTGGGCTTCAGCCTGGTAGAACCAGACTGCCGGATCTGCTGGTTGGAATTCGGGCAGGCTGACTCTCGCCGTGGAGGCTACGTCTATCTCCGCCCGAACCCTTCGCCGATCCGGCAGCCCCTCCTCCAGGCTGTTCAAGGATTCCTCCATTTCTACTACGAAAGAGTTATCCAAATAATTCTGTCTTTCCATTATTAAATAAATTTAAATTCTTAGGTAAGAGGAAACTAATCAAAACAAACTTCTTTAATAGACCACCAAAACTTTCACGTGAGAGAAAAAAATAAATAAAATCACAAAAGAATTATAACCTGAAGAAAATCCACAATGTTTCAACTATAATTCTTGTTAACCTTAACAAATGTATAATATATATATATATATATATATATATATATATATATATATATATATATATATATATATATATTTATTTTAAAATATTATTAATTCAATTAATATTTATATTATATAATAAATTAACCAAAAAAAAATCTTCCTTGTTTATTTTACTTAACGTAATATATAATAAACTTATCTTATTCCTTCCAGATTTTACTTCCTTTGTAATTTTAAAGAACCCAGTCCACCGTCACCAATGCTGGATCTCTATCTGGTTGCTGCCAGTCTTCTTTCGGTCCGTGTTCTTTCGTCGGGGTCACCAATAAAGCGTGGTCCTCTACTAACCTCCACTTTCAATTTCAAAGGAGTTCTCAGACTTTATTTAGCACCTTAGGATTCTTTATTGAAACTGTTTATTCACATATATTATAACACTAGCAAAAACCCGCGTGCGTTGCAACGCCTTTTAATAAAAAAAAATTATGTGGGCATACTCCGGGATAGGAAATGGTTATAATGAAGCATGGTACATAAAAGAATTTAGAGTTACCTATAAAAAATATGCTTCAAATTTATTAAAATTCGAGGTTGAGCACCACCTATCGGAAAAAAAATTATGTGTGCGTTGTACGCGGTAGGAAAAAAAGTATAATGAAAAAACAATAAATTTGGAAAAAATTGCCTCTTCCCAATCTTATCGGTGATTCAATTAGAACAGCGTTATGTATTCAAGTAGATGCATCTAAACATATAACTTCTCGGTGAATTGGAATTTTAACTTTCTCTTTTCGGTTAGCCGTTACACTGCTCCCTTCTTTCTCAGTATTCGTCCCGAACACAGCTTCCTCCAGGTCCCGTTTTTTCCGATCGAACTTTTTGGAAGCGATAGATGACATCGTTTAACCTCGTGATGACAATGTAGGGGCGCACAAATTTGCAAACTTCGACTCTTTCTACCGTTTTTACTGGTTAGAGGGAATTTTAGAAATTTACTACATTTCAGAATGTGGCTTGGGAAAATTCGTGCGTCATATTGGACCCGTAATTTTGAATTTATAAGCTTTGATCATAAATTCGTTGTTTGCCCTAAAAGCCCCCAGATACCGATTTTCATTGCAATCGGAATACAATTGGAAAAATTCGTCGGCCATATTGGCGCGGCCATTTTGAATTTATAAGTTTTGATCATAAATTCGTTATTTGCAACCTTAAAAACCCCTAGATATTCACTTTCATTGGAATCGGAATACAATTGGAAGAATTCGTCCGCCATTTTGAATTTATAAGTTTTGATCATAAATTCGTTATTTGCAACCTTAAAATCCCCCAGATTTCGATTTTCATTGGAATCGGAACACAATTGGCAAATTCGTCGGCCATATTGGCACGGCCATTTTGAATTTATAAGTTTTGATCATAAATTCGTTATTTGCAACCTTAAAATCCCCCAGATTTCGATTTTCATTGGAATCGGAACACAATTGGCAAATTCGTCGGCCATATTGGCACGGCCATTTTGAATTTTTTTATAAATTATAGCCTATATGTTATTCTGATATATGAGCTATATTATTGTAAAGTTTCATTAAAATCCATTCAGTAGTTTTTGCGTGAAAGAGTAACAAACATACATACAAACATTCACGTTTATAATATTAGTAAGATTCACATTTATTACAAGTATTTATATATTTGATTTCTACAACTATTAGTACTTATTAATTAACTTCTATTTATTTTTTTATCACTGGTGAAGAAAACGATATTATTAATTTTCCACTTACTCATGACAGATAAGTCATAATTTTTATTTTTTTAATTTTTTTCCTTAGCCTTGGCTGACTTTGTTTTCATGCAAGTCTCCTTGGCTAAGTAATGCCGGAAGTAGTAGGACGATGTCCCTACAGTCGATTGCCAGAAGCCATAGCAGCGGTGATACAGTCCTCCGTGTGTAACTAACCCTCCCGGTAATTTTGCAGCTTACAAGATCTACATGAATCTCTAAGGTTTGCAGCGTGATATCTATCCATCGGTTGCCACAACCCGTAACACTGTCAGAGATTCATCTTCCTTAGTCTGGGTTGGTTATCGCCCCACCACGGGGGAACGATTTTTTGCTGCGTTTGATTGGACATGTTACTTTGAAGACTCCGGTAAATCGGTCGGTTACCTTTTTTTAAGTGAAAGACTAAACTCAGGTGCCACCCTTTGTACTACCAGTCCGTCATGTCTTACACGCCAACGTCAGGTGTCTGGTAGTAAGCTTAGCTCGAAGGATAGAGAAAGGATAAAACAGATTAAAGGGAGTCTGGGGGGTACATGAGGAGGTGGAGATGAACCTTGCGTTTAAACTCTTGGGTGTTGTATGAGTTTGGGAAAACTGACTGTGGAAGGTTGTTCCACAGTCGAGTTGTTCTCGAAAAGAACGAATTACTAAACTGGTGTGTGCGCGAAAATAAGGGCTGTAGATAGTGAGGATGAGCCGAAAGGGCAAGTCTTGTGTTGCGGGAAAAACATCGCCGTGAAGGCAGGAGGTTATAGATTTCGGTGGAACCGTCGTCATGGTAGATGCGGTAGAATTTCACCAGAGCTGCTACATTCCTGCGGTGACTAAGTGAATCAATTTTGGAGCAAATGGCGACGTCGCCGAATGTAGGATTTGTAGATTATAGCCCTGGCCGACGGCGGAAGGAGGAAGTTGCACCTTTTAAGGAATCCCAAGTATTGTGATGCTTGTTTAGCGATTTGGAATATGTGATTATTCCAACGCAGATCTTCAGTCAATGTTACGCCTAGGATATTGAGAGAAGGTTCAGCCATCAGTTCTAGACTGTCCACTTTAATGGGAGGAATTGGGGAGCGCATTTTCATAGAGAAGAGACAGAATTTTTTTTTCTATGCGTTGAATTCAACTTGATTCTTGTGGCCCCAATCTAGAATCTACCTTGTGTCCCTGTTGATTGAAGTGGACATAAGTTCACGATCAAGCAGACAAGGTCTGGCCCGTGCTTGTCTTGCTTTATCGAAGCTATACGAGTAACGCAAAGTACTGTCATCAGCAAAGCTGTGAAGTGAGGTGGATGGGATTGAGAGCAGGTCATTTATAAAAACTAGGAAGAGAGCTGGTGATAGAATAGAGCCCTGGGGAACGCCTGCAGAGATGGGATTAGATTCAACGCCGTCCAATACTACCTTGATTGAACGGTCGGAAAGGAAACTCTCAATCCAATTCTTTAGAAGAAAGTCAATGCCAATAGCATTGAGTTTACTCAATAGAGCGGGGTGCCATACTCTATCAAAGGCCTTGGAGATATCGAGAGCAACCAGGCCTGATTCACCAAAGCGATGAATGTTTTGGTAGAGGTGCTCAGTTAGGCATACAAGGAGGTCGCCAGTAGATCTTTTCGATCTAAAGCCGTACTGCTTGTCATCGAATATTTGGTTGCGTTTAAGATATTCCATAAGATTTCTGTTAATTATTGTCTCCATGATTTTGGAGAGGATAGAAGTGATGCTATTGGGCGGTAGTTAGAGCGGTCGCTAGAATCACCTTTTTTCGGTATAGGCCAGGTATGGGCCAGTTTCCAGGAGTCAGGGAAAACTCCGGAGAAGTAAGAAAGGGCGAAGAGTTTGCGCAGAGGTTTAGACAAAGGTGAAGCACATTTTTTAAGAACCATAGGGGGAATATTATCAGGGCCAGTGGATTTATTGGGATCGAGCTCCTTGAGACACTTGAACACTTCACGAGTTCTGAAGAAAACTACGCCCATTGAGTGAGCAGCACCCTCTACAATGGGGGGTTGCAGGGCAGTATCAAGCAAGGAAGAATTGGAGGCAAACAGAGATGCGAGTAAGTCAGCCTTGGATTTGCTTTCTATTAATACCTTCCCATCGTGAATGGAAGAAGGAGACGACGATGTGTTAAAATTTTTCCTGATGGAGGTTACCAAGGACCAGAATTTTTTACTGCCAGCAGAGGTGTTAATGAGTTTATTTCTTAACCTGTCATCGAAGGATGCTTTGGTTTGCTTGATGGTGGTTTTGCAGGGGTTTCTCAACCTGATGTACTCACGTCGGGATGATCGCTCAGGGAATGCCTGAACTCTCTATAGGCGGTTTCTTTGGCTTTAATCGTGCTCATACATTCTTGATTAAACCATCCATGCGGCCTTAGCTTAATGGATTTGGCAGAATCATATTTCGTAACCACCAACGGTTACCGACTCAGTCGAACAGGGATCCACAATCCAGTAGTTCTATTCGTAAATGTTTTCCTAAAGTAGTGTTTTTCGTGGGTTCTGTTATTGAGAGCAATGTTGGACAGCTGTCGGAAAGCGAGTGAAAAGAATAGTGAAAGACGCGCTTTTATTTCACCTACTCTCATCCAATATCTACATATGTACTACCACGACAGAACGCTATATTCAGTGATGGAATCGGAGATGCCTTCCACACTTATTACTATTAGATACGATGCTAGTAGAAAGAGCATGGAATTGCAATAAGGACGGAAGACAAGACAGAAAGAATGTTACATAGGTGGGACAAGTCGAAATAGGTGGGTGGGTGGTGGATCCAGTCGAAATATGAACAATAAAGCCTCGGAGTGAAATCGAACCACGGAATTTTAGGGTGGTAGTCGAGTGCATTATTATAAAGTAACCTCATTTGAGAAACTTAAATTGCAAACTCCAATCAGCATCGAATGTCCAGCATCATTTCGGATTTCTGAAAGCAGCATGAATAGCGACTTGCAAGTGCTCGTAGTACTTAAACCCCCTTCTTCCTGGGCCATACCTCCCAGTACCTCATCATCACGAAAGTTAGCACCAAAAAACTTAGAAATCCACTTTTAAAATCGAAAACCACCACCACACCACAACAAAAAAAAAAAATAATAATTTTCTATTAATTTCCCGAAAACACCTTCTCCTCCACCAATCTTGCAGTGACAGGCCGAAAATTAGTTTCCTCGGCAATTCCTTAACTAGAAATGCAGTCACGGTGGGCAGAGGTGAAAGGTGAAAGGTGTGCTATTTTGACGTGTTTGTTTGTTTTAGTAAATTTTTCGACTTCCTGCCAGTTTACTTTAGTGACACGGTGACAAATATCACCTGATCGCCTCCCCTTCCTCCCGCCATGGCACCTTAAAAAAAAAATTGGAAAACACACAAACGAGCGCTCTGGTCACGCTGGTGGTGGTGGTGGTGGGGCGAAAGGTAACTCTCTGCAAAGGAAGTTTCCTTTTATTTTCGCGACAAGTGTAGGAGAGAATTCAGGATAATTGGAAATGCCACAAGCCCTTTAGATTAATTTGATTTTGACAAATGATCGCCTGACTTGAGCGAATGTCTGAAATGTCCTTTTCGCCTATTTGTATAGCTGTCGGGAAAATGCACCCCGAAAAGGATTTTGGTAGGGAAACTTTTGCAGTTGTTGTTGTCGTCCTGCAGAGTAGAGTTCATTAGCAGTGCTTGCAATTTAAGCGGGATTTTTTTTTGGGTGGAAGGAAAAAGCTAGAATCATGCTTGAAATTAGCTTAATGCATATTGGATTAAGTGGAGCGCTGATGGTGTGCAGACTGTGTCGAAAGTGGGGTTTTTAAAGTGAAATGAAGTTTTAACTATTTTTGTTAAAGTTAATCAAGTGATAACAAATCCAAGACGGATTTACTAGCATTTCTGTTCCCTTCAAGTACCTCAAAAAGGTTAGTAGGTAATGGGCCAGTTCGGTCAGACTGTTTTCTGAATATGACGTGACAACTTTCCTGAAAATATTGGGAGTTCTCGGGCGCTTAGAGGAAACCATCCGGCTTTCACCGGGAGCAAACTATTTCATAATCCAAATTCAGCAAGAATTTGACGTTACACTCAGCAAATTGTCAGGCCAAACTGCCGCATTACCTACTGAGCTTAATATCAAGAAATCCCCTCGACCTGATTATGTAACTCCTATAGCTCAGTAGCAACTGTAACTTTTATCCTATAAGTTGACGAATGCCACTATAAAAAAAATTCTCATGATTAAAAACGCTACCAATAAATCGCCTATCGTTGGTATCGCCGACTCAACGAATCTACCAATCCTTCCAGCTACCGCCCAATAAAAATTACTTCTATTCTCTCCAAATCCATGGAGACGACAATCAACAGAAAGCTTATGAAATATCTACGATCGAATGCTATGGCTTCAGATAAAAAAAATCTTCAAGGGGCCTTTCAGTGTGTCTAACACAACTTTCTCTTCTTCTTTTTTAACAGGCCTGCGATCGAAATTCTGACCCGGCCCCTCCAGACTGTTCTTTTTACCGGTCTCGATTCTAAGTCGATGCCATCAGTTTGACATCTTTAAGCTCTGGGCGTCCTACACGTTGGGTCTCTCTCGCTGTCGCACTCCATAGATCTTAGCGCAGAGAATTGTCTGCGCAGGTATCTCCAAGAATTTTGTTAAAGTATGGCATCTCGCTCTGTTTGTTAAACCCCAAGTTATTAGTCTAGACTCAGTTCTACAACACTGGATTGAGACTGGATTGCTTTCTGGCCATATAATCAAGGTAGTATTGGACGGCGTAAAATCTAAGCCCCACAATATCTCTTCATTGGTACCATCTTGAGCCTCATTCTCTCAGGTCAGTTTTAAGAACACCCATTATTTTTCTAATATTTTGAGACAAGCTACTCCTTATATAACTTCATAGTTTCACTGAGGACGGTACTCTGCGTCACTCTTATGCTTTCAATAATGTAAAACCTTGTCTTTATAACCGCGGACTTAGAAGCCCCAGAATAAGGTAGCGGCTATGACCCTCCCGAAGGCCAAGGCAAGGATGGCCGAAGTGGAATTAGGAAACCCCATGGAGTACATACAAGCCCCGCTTTCTTGAACTCCTTCGTAATAGACGGGAGGCAGGACTGCCATCAGTTGTTCAAAGCAAGCCAATAATCATACTTCTTACCTATCTGAAGCAGTCAGACCACTCTTACATCTGTCTAGCTGTAGGGAATGTGTGCAACAGCCTGCCTAACGAGCAATCCTAAGACAGGAGAACGGCTGAGGGTTCGCACCCAAACGATAGTGTCAATCCCAACTGACTAAACTCACCAACTCTTTTGCATGACGTTTCAGTCCAGACCGGTACGAGCCGTAAAGCCCTTGCTTCGGCCTGGCGTCGTGAAGGTGACATTTAAAAGGATTCTTTTGAAGGTGCTTACCAGAGCCGGGGCAGTGAGGCATACGGATCAACGACCTACCACCTGTACTTTCTTTGTGGGAAATGTGACTTCCGCTACCCAATTCGCTTCATTCGCGAGTATATCTATTTCGTCGAGTTGGTTCGGGATGAGAACAAGATTTTGATGACTCCATTGCATTCAACACTCCTTCCCTCAGGCACGCTGTGAATATTTAGGCGTACCCACCTACTGCCAGAATAGGTAGCAACCTCACCGTTCTGTTCGGTATACCGTCGACCCCAAGGGCTTTTCAACGACAATCCTTTCCGCGGTTTCCATAATTTCTTCCTCCCTTACCTCTGGTACGTCTGGATCATTCGCGTTTACTGCAGCTACTTTGTCCGTAGTCCCGTTCTGTGTAGGAGCATAGTTTGTATGATGCCTTGCCAGCATTACAGGGTAGGTAATCGTTGGGAGCCATTTACGCGTAATCGACGACATCATTACCCTGGATTACTTAAAATGCTACGATTTACTTTTCCAGATGGACGTTTTTAGCCCTCTTCTCAACTTCGTTGACAGCGCCTTCTTGCCACTACGCAAACTCTCTCCTCCTGATACGGTGGATGTCTTCAGAGTTTTGGGTGCTGTGCTATGGACTCGCCAGGTGCTCGGTCAATCGTGGCGGCGGTGCAGGATTACATCTTTGAATAGCCCTTCATCGAGCTTGTTCTAGTCCTATCTTGTATTTATGGCGTGGTTTTGCTGTACAAAGGGTGACTCCTAAGCTTAGCACTGTCACATAAAAAAAAAAACTTCTTCTTCTCTGCCATGTGGGAGATTATGGCTGGTCGGAGTGTTATTGAGGGGTACCAAGTCATCCTCCCGTTCCTCTTTCTCTTTGCGCCAGTCGATACCATAAGTGCCGTTCTTGCGTTCTGGAGTGACGTTCATTTCTCGAGCTTGGTAGCCTCATTTCTGGCAATCTTACCTATATCGTAAATTCAACTGACGAAGGACGGCTGTTGGTTTGATCTGCCGAACCAGTCACTGCCGCCGCGCCAATTTGTTTGTGCCTTCAAACCCACACCATCTCTGGCGGTGCCAAATAGGCCTCTCTTAATATCTTCTTCGTAATTCAAAGCTACATGGATGATGTTGCTCGTCTCTACTATAAGATGACGATACTGTACTATTTCAGTCCTTCGACAATGTAAAACACAAGCTCATCCCAGACTTTGTCTTTTAGATCGTGAGCTCTTGTCCAACTCTATCAGCAGAAAAGTAAGATTTACTCTTAATTGGAACCGAACGAACCGTGTTGAATTCAATACCTCCCAAAAGGAGAAATATGTATATGGGCCCCTGCGCTGAAAGTCGAGTCCTCACGACACGGCAAGTCATTTGAGTCGAAGAAAGTGACGTTTCAGTTAAATAACGACTTTCAGTACAGAGGCCTTGGTTCAACTTAGCATTGTGCTGAAAGTCGTAACTCGACTGAAACGTCACTTTTTTCAACTCAAATGACTTGTCACGAAATACGACTCGACTTTCAGCATAGGAGATATTATCTGTAACAAAACGTCCATCGACTTGCTTTTTGTCTCAGTCTAACGGCAGACTAAACTCTTCTCCTTCAGCCAGTTGCGCCGGCTACATTTTACGTCTGCTCGACCACCTTCTAGACCCTCAAGAAACCCCATGCTTTTCTATCCTTTCAATTGAGTTAAATACTAGACATTGGACCATGGCCTGATTCCACACGAGCGCACACACGACACGACAAGAGTCGGCTGCAAAAGTGGTTTATGGAAAAGAGAGTGAGAGAGAGCGATGGAAATTGTGTCCATTCCATCGTCCTCTCTCACCCTCTTCTCCATAAACCATCGTTGCAGCCGACTTTTGTCGTGTCGTGTGTAGGCTCGTGTGGAATCAGCCATTCCATCATTAATTGGTAGTAGAAACAGTGATCCTTAAGGACCCCATCCACGGTCAAATTGGATGTACATCGAGGGGCGGATGTACAACCAAAACTATCGATTGTGGGCCGGTCGGCCGACCAAAACTCGTTGCTCTTATGGGTTTGACGAAATTCTGGATGTACAACCAATTTGACCGTGTATGGGGGGGGGCCTTTAAGCTCAGTTTCTTCACATCAAGAAAATTTCTAAAATTGTCTAAAGAGTTGATTTAAATCTCTGTATACTTTTACAGTAATTATAAAAAAGGAGCTTTGGTTTGTGTCTACATATCTAGTACCTCGGAAGGATGTCCAGCAAAATACCAGAGTACGTGCTCACTTCAATCGTCTTTGTTATTCCAAAGAAACTAGACTTTCCCATCACTGGTCTGAGTGTTCTGTGTTTGTCAGAGATTTCTTTCAGTAACTTTACTTCCCCATTTCTCAGACCCACTCAAGAAGACTCGAGCACTCGAGCCACCAATTAAAAAATCGCTTCAGCCATCTTGTTACCAAAATCCCTTCATTTTCGCAATTATGAGTTAAGACAAAATCCCCAACACACGAGTGCAAGGAAAAAGCGAATTTAAAGATTTCAATGGAAGCAACGAGTTCAGTACCTCCTAAAACCTCAGTGCGGAAGTCAATTACCAGCAAAATTTACTTCTGGCTGTGCAGCTCCAGACTGTCATCAGCTCCACACTCTCAGGAAAGGAGGACATTAACGTTCGGGAATTTTCTCCAGATTTGAAGCGAGTTTCTGTAAAACCCGAACGAGTGCATCGACTGCATGCTGCTGCTGCACACACAGCTGCGATTCACTCCAACATGCAAAACCCGAAAGCCTCGGCTGGAGTTAAAACGTGGTGCATGCAGCCTCCGCCCGGCCCCCGGGGTCCCGCCTGCATCGTCGCCTGGCGTTCAGTGGATTTGGTTGCATTTCCATACAAATGGGAGCCACTAATTAAAATCCTCCACTGCAGAGCAGAGCAGAGCACCGGGAATAATGGAGTTGGAGTTGCCGGGCCTGGAGGGGTGGGGAAATAGTATAGTGTCAGTAATCAAAGTGTGAAGCCCTTTTCAAATCCACACCCCCAGCTACAATTGGAAAATGGATTCAGTGTCTATATGCGAGCGAGCGCTCCGACCGCAGGCTACAAAGATGTATATGGGGAATTTGCAATCATCAGGTGTTCATTATGGGGCGCATGGAGCCCGAATGTTGGTGCTCATTTGTTGGCTTTCTTTTGGCCCTTTTATGTAGGTGAAAGGGTGGGCTATTCTAAGCCAGAAATTACAGTCCCAAGAGGCAGCTTGATTGGATACAGATGGGCTCCAGCTCGCCCGCAATCTTCCCCCGAAATCTCCGAATTACTTCCCAACTTTTAAAAGCATCCTCAGATTTTTCTTAGAGCAACACTAAAAACGAAGCTGATAAAAACTCTTGATTACACCTCTTCTAGTTTTTACCTGTCTTTACCTGGCCAGGGATCATTAAGTCGCAGTCGTACCACTGCCAGTTTAAAGTGGAACGGCAGAGGTTGCAGTAAAGCAAACGAGCAAGAAATTAGACAACGTCGGATTTCGTGACCATGTCTTGAGGCTCTCGCCTCTGCTGAGGCCAGCCCACGATGGGACGACGGAGGGGGAGCGATCTTGGCCGCGCGTCTATTGAACTGGAGAACGAATTTCTTGCAAGTGTTGACGCCCGTATACTTATATACAGATGGTCTCTACCTGGAAAGAGCGGACATACTCTGGGTGCCAGCTGTTTCTGTGGTGGAATGACTCCTCGACCCTTGACGGTAATCAGAAGAAGCGTAGCCTGCAGGACGTTCTCGTTCCCCACATCGTCGTTCTTTTGCCCTACCCTGTGTGTCTTTACTTTGTTTATTCCTCGGTCCTGACGTTCGAGGGCCCAACCTTTGTCCTGGCCGTCGTTGCCCTGTTTTTTCCCTTCTTACGAACCTAAAATAGCGCAGCGCAACATGTGTTCGATTTCATGAGTCTATCTGAGGTTTTATCACATTTGAAAGCCGTTTTGGACGATGGCCGATTATGGCGGGGGGAAAATACAGCAGAGAAACTGAAGGGCACAGGACGTCGGCTGCGACGGGCACACGGGGTCCGGGCGGCCATAGGCAGTGGTAATGAATAGAGTCCTGGCTGCCATTAAGGCAAATTAATTGTTTGGAACTTGTTAGCGGGCCGAGGTTTTGTTTCTTTATTATCTCTTGAGTGGCCATTTGTGGCGTTGATTAGGCCACACGTAGAAGGCCGTATTATGGCCCTGCTAGAGCCTCGGCCACAGTCGCTTCTCTGTCTACATATATTTACAAAAGGGCGACCGAGATATTAAGGGATAAATGAGTAGTTGGTGTACTTTAATATTCAATTTGGGGCCCTGGGCCAAATTAATTTCTTTTAATTAAGGACTTACAAAAATTAATTGTCATTGAAAATGTTTTCAAATAAAGACTTTCTCGGTCCTGGCGCTCTTTAGGAAATTACAAAGCTGCCAGACTACGAAATTGTTTTCGCTTATGTTGTCCTTTTGGGAAATTATTTCTTATTGTAATTATTTTTAGAGTTTTTTTTTTGTTGGTCGGATGTTCTTCTTGAATTGTGAATTGATTTTATGTAATTTAGACTACACCAAGAGGGACTTTATTTCGGCACTCACTCTATGCAATGAAACTGTCGGTAGGATGACGAAAGAGTGTTTGTGGAAAGCTCACTGGAATGACATTTCATTATTCCAGATGATTAATCTCTTTTGAGCGAGCTTCTACTTTCAAACTCAATTTCATGTTCTGTTGGACGAAATAAGGCTTGGTTTTGCCTGAGTTCAATATGTGAAAATGTAAGGGAACTGAGGCTAAAATTAGTTCACCAATTTGCTCGAATTTGCGCAGTTCGACACGGTGAAGTCGGCGGTCGTCTGAGTTATTATATGGTTTTCAATTCTTTGGTTATGGGGTTATGACCGACTACCATAGGAGGGGGTTCAGATGGGCCCCTATGAGCCTAGCTCAACCGCCCCATGTGGACCCCGTGTGGATTGCCTTACAAGGCCTACACAAAGGTTCTAACGCCTTGCCTCATTCGCGCTTCATCAGGAGGAGTGCCTCATAGTCATTTGGCCCCCTTGAAGAAAAATCTTTGCTGCTCGATTCCGAGTGGAAATTTTAGGTTTTCGGTGTGATTACATAGTGATAACTGCGCCAGGGTCGAAAACTTTATATTTTTAAACGCGAGTATGGTTTAACTAACGGGGTCTCCCCATTGAGTTCTAATTACGTCCAATGCAGCATAACCGCTGTAATCAAACCATAACCGGTTTATTGAGTATTCCTACATTTCACATAATTGCCTGAAATATGAAGCCACCATTAAAAGCTAAAGGTTTGTATGAGTTAAACTAAAGCCCGGCTTCACCGAACTCAGTCAATCCACATAAGTGGTTTCACCAGTTAAAGTCCAGTTCATGTTCAGTTCGTGCTTGAAATTGTTGTTGTTTTTTCGCCAGAAGTCAGAATATATGTGGAAACTGTATTCGAACTGATGCTATTTTTTTTATAGTTCAGTTCGTCAATTACATCGAATTTGCGCAGTTCGGCTGGTGAATCCCGGGTATTAGGGTATTTCATTAAAGCTTTCCGATTACGTAAGCCAGATATTGCTCCATTTTATTTGAAATAAGGTTTGCCTACTAGGGCCATTATGAAAAACTGATAAGGTATACTTCACACTTCAGTGGTCGCTGATCTTTTTTTGAGTGGTGTTCATGAGGAAACTCTTTCGGAAACTCTTTCTCATGGGGAAGAGGCAATCCCTCCTTCGTGCATACTCCTGAGACAATCCTCTTTTTAAATGCTAGGTGGGGTTAAAAAGCTTAGGCTATATAGCCGCGATATTTCATTCCACCTACTCCCAACCATTACTATCGCGACTCTGACATCGGGGCATCGAGAACAATTCGCTGGAGTGTTATGCCTCTTGAAATGAGTTGAATCTCATCAACCAACCGATGATATGCGCTTGGTGGAGCGGTGAAGCCTATGGTGGGAGGAATCAAGAATGTAAAGAGTGAGAGAGGAAGAAAGAAGGAAAGTTATGTAGGTGGGAAAGTGGGAAAGGCGAAGGACCGTGGCACTGCCGGGATTCGAACTCGGAACCTCTGCGATCGTAGTCAGGCGTCTTACCCCTAGACTACAGAGGCAATGTGTGATTAGTTTTCCACTGAGTTGGCCTATGAAGCTCTTGTATATGTAAAAAAAAAAGAGTCTCAATTAATCGCAAAATTTACAATTTAGCTAGCCAGCAACGTTAGTGAAACCCGAGAATACCGTTGTGTGGGTTAGTTGGAATTTTCTTTTGAATTTATTTTGTAAAATTTTAGTAAGTTGAACGAGGATGTGAGGTTTGACTCTTCGGGCAACCGGTTGCAGGTTCCTCAGTTACATGGTACCTCCAGGGTCTCCCCATCCCACGACCCCGTCCTAGTCCTGAGGCCCGGGATAACGCCTGTATGATTTTTGGTAAACCTTTTTTTAGATTGTAAGGACAAATTTTCGCTTTTGTATATGCATCAGAGGTTGGGTTCTTTACTTTGCTTCTTCGAGCAACCAACCGCGGCGGTTACACATTATTTACCCCGCTTATGACTAGGTTGAAAAGTTGAGTCCATGTTGAAATTTTGACCATCGTATATGATGTCGAGTTTAGTTCACTTTGAGTTGAAATAGAGTTGAACTGAAATTAAAACATAGCCTCCAATTTTTGTGTGAAATTCTCATTTATAGATGCTTAAAAATTCAGAACGAAATATTTTTTTATTTCTGTGCAAGCAAAAACACCGAACACAAACCCAAGCAAGCAAAAACACCAAACAATCATCCAATTGCAACTAAACCAGTGTATATGAGGCGAAAAATCAACTCGAAGTAGGTAGGAGAGCTGAGTTGGGTTGAGTGGACCCAGCTTCAATTCGATTCCCGTTCATGAATGGGTTGAACCTGGGTTAAACCTGGATTGTACCTAGGTTGAACCTAGATTAAACTTGCGTTGAACCTGGACTGAATCTAGGTTGAACCTGGATTGAACCTGGGCTGAACCTGGATTGAAGCTGGGTTGAACGTGTAAACGGGGTAATTTTTATTATGGCCTTAACTTTTCAGTGAAGGTTTTTGATGTTAGGAGAGAGCTCAAGATGAGTCATGAAACTCTTAAACTCTCACCCACTTAAAGCATATTTAAGACTACTAAGTAATACAGCAATGAAATGAGTTTAAGATGACCAGTTTTAGCGCACCTGATGTGTTTTTATGTTAGCTAAAGGTGCTTCACTACAACAAAATATACAATGAAAAAGAAATATTGACTTTACTTAACCAAACAATTCTCCAGGAATTCACATAATTCTTAACCTGCCTAAATTTTCTCCATGAGTTCACATTTAGATTATTTCCCACCAATAGCAGCAGCAGCAGGCATCACAACTCGACACAATCTCACCCGAACAAGAAACAACAACAACAACAGCGATGAATATGTGCGTTCTTTGTTAAATATAAAAAAAAAGAGAGACGAGAGAGAGAGAGAATCTCTGTTCATTATCAAAATTAAAATCTTGTGAAGTTTAGCGAAACTCTGGCACAAGGATATATGTATGTATGTATGTATGAAATCATGAATTCGCCTAAAAGCATCATAAGCCACCAAACCTCTCGAATTGTGTATACATGCCTTAAATTTGTGCTTAAATCCTTTCTAAAGCTCCATTGGTGTGTAGAGAGGCCCGTTTCATCGATATATGTATGCATATAGCTGGTTATCCTGATATTCTGCGCTACATACATACATACAGTGTGTAAGTAGCCTCCACATGTATGTATGTATAAAATATGCATATTAGCCAGAGAGACTAAACTTGAGATTTCTTCCCCATAGAATAATGCCTGGCATTCAGCCAGGATATATCAAGCGGAGGACGACTTTATTTAAATCCGAGTCCTTATCCTTAATTTTGGGTGAAATTTTTCATTATTTGCTGCCTCCATCCATAGTACTTTCGCTCTTTTTTCTCTCTCTCTCTCTCACTCTCTTTAGTTGAGTTTATATTATGCCCCAGTAGAGGCGCACTGATTCGCACATACTGGATGAACGCTTGGCCCCAAAATTAGGCTCAGGCAGCTATTTTGTAGTGCTCTCTCTGTGCTCCAATGTTATATGACTGCCATATAACGGCCCATGTCGGGACAATTGACAGAAATATAAAAAAAAAGAAAAGGAATTTGACGGGATGATGTCTGCCGTCGTCGTCGTCTTCGCGTATTATGAGAAAGGATATGAAGGATGCATATTAAGTATTTCCTCTGTTGTTATTTATCCTGTGTGGCAAGGATGTGGTGGAAGGGGGTGTATTGGAGAAAAAAAAATCAATTTTCTTTGTATATTTAGTTTTCTTTTTATTTCGAAGAGCAAATAAAATTTCCGGAAACATAAACTTCCTAGGGAACTATATTAAATCCCAGTTATTCACGGACTATTGAGAGCATATCCTGCTCTATGGGAATTTCTAATTTAACAAGTTCCCTATATGGGTGATTGTCATGAAATGGGAGTTTTTGAGATTTGAACAAAAATTTGTGAACAAAAAAAAAGTGCTGAAAAAAAATTTTCTCATGTGTTTTCAACATTATTTTGAAGTACTTTCTGTATATTTCCACATAAATACACACGAGGTATAGACAGTGAGAAGTTTATATCGAAAAGCCGAAATTATATGGCTTCGGAGGCGACAATTACGGTAGCGACATTTCATCGAAAAATCCGTCGCTTTCATGATCAATGAGAGCAAACAATTTTTCCGAAAATTTGCTTGCTCTACAAATGCAAACAAATATACCGAACCGAGTTAAAAGAGATTTGCAACACATATCACAACGAAAACACACATTACGGAGGCGACAGTTTTTTTTTCTTCGATAATTTTCTTGAGGGTTGCTCTCTTGTTTATAAATTGTTCACAGTCTAAACGTCCGGCGAGGACAAACATTCATAAAGAAACTTGTGACGATTCGTTTTCACTACTTAGTGCCACTTGACAACCAATTTGTCGTTGCGTGTGCGCTATTCTTATAGTTTTTATTGAAATTTGCAACAAACAACAGTCAGAATGTAAACACTGACATCTAACTAAGCAGGTATCCGCCCGCGTAATACATACCGGTGATCAGTTTCGGAACACTGCTGCTATCGTTTGAGACCCTAGGCGCGCGGCAATAATGCACTGTTTTTCCGTAAACGTAGTCCCGTGACGTAAAAGCGGAAAATGGACAGGTTACGGAGGCGACATTTTCGGTGGTCGAAGGGCCGCCATTTTGTTCAAGAGTGCTTGCCGCGGGAGGCGATGAAGGAGAGAATGTTTTATTACTGGATGGAGATTTTCACCCCAGAAAAAATTTGTTTGAGGCGTTGTAGCTAGAGAACAACGGCCAGCCAGCCACTACCCCCATTTCATGACAATCACCCATATATGCTGCTTGTTCCTGTTCAATTTCATGTGTATATGTATGTGTGTGTGTCTGCTCTGAAATCCTTTTCAATAAAAACATATTTTCAGTAATATATCCGAGATTTAATTAAATCCCAGGAATTTATCAAGATGTGAAAAATATAAATCAGGATATTCCCCCCCTACCCCGTCCCTGCGCCATCTACACTCCACTCTATACAAAATGATCACATAAAACCCCAAAGTTCACTGCTAAAGTATTTTCATTTTATTTCTGTATTAGTAAAATCCTTGATGAAATATTTTCTCTATTCTGATCAAAAAAAAAAAAATAATAAAAAAATAGAAGACTCCATTGACGAGTGATAAAAATTTCTCTTCTTAATTAAAAAAAAAAAAAAATATTGATGACACTGAAAGAAAATACGTTTT
Source organism: Thereva unica (assembly GCA_949987705.1). NCBI lineage: Eukaryota > Metazoa > Arthropoda > Insecta > Diptera > Therevidae > Thereva > Thereva unica. The sequence continues at coordinate 85,440,304 of OX465285.1, forward strand.
AAGATGTCGAAGTAAATGTAATTAACACGTTTATGATGCTTAATTAAGGGTAATGTACTCTGTTTCGTAGGAAATGTTAACATTCAGCAAAACTCTGCAGAATGGGGCCCCGCCGGGTAATGGGGCTGGGCCCTTCTTTATGGAATGGCGCTGGCTCAAACATTATACGGGGGGTAGATCCCCTCCTTCTCCTTCTTGGTACATAAAACACTTTCTAAGGAATACTCATTAAAATTTGCTTGTTTTTATATCATTTTATGTTTGTACACTAAATAATTAAACTCTTTATAACTCTTTAATAATATATTCTGTAAAAGGTGTAATTTGTTATATTATATTTTTAGATTTTCGTCTTATCGCCAGAACACGATGAAGATATTCCAGGGAGTAATTTCGAAATTGCTGCTAGACCATTAATAATTATTAGATTCTTTTGCTTTTGGAGATGTAGAATGGCCCCTTTTTATCTGGAATCATTCAAATGACCAATTACTTATCCTAAAACAAAGAATGAAATAAATGGAATTTCAATTAGTTAAAATGTTATTTCGTATGCTTGAGTACATTTTAATTATGGAATGTTAAAAGTTTCCCAGTTTTTTTTGTGTCTGGTTAAGAGGCATAATGGGATTACTTTATGGGAAATGATATCTTTCAAGTTTTGGTGAAAGATTTAAATGGAAAAAGATGCAGTGAAATACCTAGAATCAATTTCGATATGAATAAATAAAATCTCTCCGCGAGCTTATCAACTACCATTGAACATTGCAAGGGCTATTGCAAAACTGGAGCCGTTTCATTTTTCAATTGTAAGATTTCTTGATGCTCTAGGATCTCAACTTCCAACCAATTATTTTTTCTGAATATTATTGTAAAACTATGTATGCTGAATGACAAGCAACATTTCGACAAGAGAGGACCCAGGACAAAAACCGATGTCCCGGCCATTCTCGCACTAACCTCAAATCACTGATACTGATTTCGATCGATTTCAGGGACTGGATATAGCTTAGCGCGCAATTTCTCTGACCATAGGGGAGTCGCCATGTATGTTAGGAATGACATAGCTTTCCAAAAGGTGTACAATAGTACATCTTCTGAATTTAATCATATATGGGTCAAAATAATTCTTCGTAGCCACGTCATATTCTTCTGTTTTCTATATAGAAATAAGCCTCGACGTTAGCCTTCGATGCTGTCTCTGAACGAATTTCCGGATTTCTATTTTCCCACCCGCAGTGTGAAATCATTGTTCATAATGTTAATTGGCTAAATTACTCAAATGGCACCAGTGTTTCTGGCAAAGACGACGAGATCTTTGCAGACTTAAATAACTTGCACCCAGGCGCGGCGCTTTCATAGGTGCGAATGGTGCACTTGAACCGGGTGCAATGGTTCGGGGCGCTATTTCAGAAATTAAGTTTTAAAAAATTCTGTAATCGGTCATAACTTTTTGAAATTTGATGAAAAGGTCGCATGGGTTTTCACAAGAGCCATAGATACCTTAGAATGTTGTTGTTGTTGTTTTTAATCTTAATTCTTCTGCCACTCCTTTCCTTTTCTTTTTTTAGCAAAAGGGAGGAAAAAAACAGCTTCTGTCAAAAAGTTGATTTAAAAATTCAGTGAAAGAATTCAGACGTTCAAAAAATCTGCCCACCCCATCGTCCCCTCCTACACTCATCACCACAAACGATGTTTCCAGCAGATTTTGGTTGGTTGGATGTTGACCCGTTATCCAGTGAGTGTTTGTACCTTTTTCCATTGTCCTTATTTGCATTTAAAAATGGGGCGCAATATGGCATAGTGCAACGGGCGCAAAAAAACTAAGCGCCGGCCCTGCTTGCAACATATCGTGAATTGCGAAACACGAGTTCCGGACTTTGAACGTCACGGAGCCCATATCCTTGCCCTATTTCTTCCAACTCATCCAACTCGATACTCCGTCGAGGTTAGCTAACCCCTTGGCAACTCGAACCACAAACTAGTCAGGGCTAATTTCTTATATCCATCTTTTATTCCAATGGGCACAGTTCCCAAAAGAACTGCCTGTCACTAAGGGAAAGCCAATTGGTTGGCTTCAAGCCACTAACTGGAATTTGTGTTTCTGTCAGTGCGAACTATGCAGTTCTCTGTATTTCCACAATAAAACGGACAGAAATGTGTTTACTCATTCTTCATTCTACTAAACCTATAAAGCCTAGGCCAAATAGATGGTTTGATGGGGAGCGTATGACCCCGATTAAAGCTAAGGAATTCGCCTATAGAGCGTACAAATGTTTCTCAAACGGAATTTACTTCAGGACTCGCGAGGTGTACAATGTCTCAAAGAGCTCGAAGTCAATAAATCCACTGGCCCAGAGAATATCCTCCTGCCACTCAAGAAATATGCCTCACCACCTGGCTAAATCTCGGCGTAAACTTTTTGCCCTGTCATACTTCTCCAACTCTTGGAAAATGATCAGCCCATTCCGAAAATCAATATCACAATCATGTTCAACCCATTACGAAGGTGAAGCCAACGACATTTTAAACTACCGCCAAATAGAAAATACCTCTGTTCTCTCCAGAATCATGGAGACAATAATCAATAGAAGGCTAATGAAATATCTAGAATCTAACCAAATTATACAAGGCAGGCAGTACGGCTATAGACCAAAACGGACTACTGGTGACCTTCTTGTGGGTCTTACTGAGGATCTCAACCAAAACATCCATCTTTTCGGTGAACCTGGTCTGGTTGGTTTCGATATTTGCAAGCCTTTTGGCAGAGTAGGGCATCCCACTCTGCTGTTTAAACTCCAAGTTATCGGTAGCAACTCAGTTCTTACGAACTGGATTGACGGCTTTCTTTTTGGCAGTTAAATCAACGTAGTATTGAATGGCGTCGAATTCGACCCACATTCCATCTCGGAATGAACGACATGACGGACTAGTAGTACAAAGGGTGATTCGTAAGCTTGTTTTTACCACATAAAAAAAAGTAGCGCCCTTTGTAGTAATCCACAGCTCTTTAACGTTATTTTCGTCAGAAAGTCTTTGCTGGCTTAGGGTTTGTTGTAGCTTCTCAGCAAATTCTCGTCTTTTAATGCTGTCCCGCACAAGGTCTACGTTAAACCGTCTATAGTTTATGACAGGGCGTTGGACGTTTCTGATTGCAGCAATTTTGAGGCGAATAGTTGCTACTATCAAATGGTGGTCACTTCCAGTGTCTGCTCCCTTAAAGCTCCTGATATTCTCTAGAATAGTTCTCCATCTGCGGCTGATGGCCACGTGATCAATCTGGTTTCTCGTTCTATAATCGGGCCATACCCAGGTCTCTTTGTATATCTTCTTTTGACAAAAGTAAGTTCTACCTACCATGGTGGCTTAGGCTTTGATTTCCTGTTGTGTGCTCAAGGCCGGTGTTGTCGGGGCTGATCTGTGCCTTTAAGTTATGCATTAAAGCAATGATGTCTCCTCTCGGAATAGAGCGAAAAACCTCATTCAGTCGCATATAGAACTCTTCCTTGATGTCGTCTGTGTCTTCAATTGGAGCGTAGCATTGGACTACTAATAAACCCTGTCAGAAGCTGGTGACCAGCTAATGAGGCTAGATTTGGCTTCTTTGGTGAGTATAACGCCAACGCCATTCTTACGGCTTTCAGTTTCGTTTCTCCCAGAATATAAAAATAACTCACCGTTCGGGCCATCTAGTCTCCCTAAGTCCCAGTCTTGATTTTATATCGATTCATCTTGTTGAGGACTTCATCCAGCCGTCCCTCAGCAAGCAGTGTTCTCACATTCCATGATCAGATTCGTGTCCTAGTTCGAAAAGCAAAGGTCGTCGTCTTGTTGTCCATCCGGTTCTGAGGCAATGGTTTGCCGATTCGTAGCAATGGTGTTTTTAACCTTCAGCCGAATATATAACATCATCTATTATCTATGAAAGACGAACGCTGGCAACTCCTTGGCCACCACACATTTCCTTCCAGCTCAACTTTTATAGAACACCGCATGAATGCGTTGATGCAGAATTGGTAGACAGTGTATAATATTTCGTGTAGAGTCCATCTGAAGATCGCTGTATTCGTACATGCGTACCGATCGTTTATCAAGTAAATATTTTGGATGTACTTTGGTGTTTTATTGTAGAATACAAGTAAGTTTTTACAACAAAAACAATGTAGTTGTTGTCTTATTTCTCCTTGAGGATCACCGGACCACGACCTTTTCCATGGTAACGCCAAATCATTAACTCGAGCATTAACTGTTGATCTTACTTTCAATTACAATTCCATTTCTCGCTATTAACCTCAAAACCGAAAGAACAAGAACAAAGACCACAACAAATAGACCAGAGAATGCGCGCTACACATTTTCGGATGTCATCGCAATCGGAGAAACAAATTGAAGTTTTCTTCAGAAGTAATAACACACAATTACCTGAAAATTTGCCGCATTAAGCAAACAAAAAAAATTAGTTTAAGTAAAAGACAAGACGCCGAAGCAGAGAGTTGGAGTTGAGTTGAGTTGAAGATCGCTAGCGGCAAATGGATCTACGAATTTCTATCGCCGCGGAGAAAGTATGTGTTCGAAATAATTACCGACATGCAATCAAGTAACGCAGTGAAAAATGAAAATTGCCGGAGAGATGATTGCTTTTGAAAGACAGATAGAAGACAGACAATGGAGCGAAGTTCAGCGATCAAAGAAACGAAAAAGGTAAGAATTAATTCACCTGAACAGGAAAGGGTCAGACCGCTTCAATTATCGCTGGGCCGGAGCGCTCGGGCACCCCCCACAAACCAATTTCCCACTTTCGTGATTCATTCAAATTCTGGCATTATCCCAACAAGAACGCTTCTAGAAGGCCTTCCTAATCTCCACTCGAGGATCGTACAAAAACAATGCGCTACCGGCCACTCTAAAACGATCGCTCGCTGGCCGTCATCTTGGATTGTGTTTCGCGGCAAGACGCCTCTACAAGACGATCATGGCAGGTGTTCACCTCTCTCTCAGAATCGCGTCTATTTGGTATGGGTCCCAGCTTTATCGGGGTCCGATAGTGGGGAAGTCTGGCAACGTTGCTTTTCAGTGCAGAGCTGGAAATCAAAGAAAACGATCTCTTTTCCCTCTGGTAACTTGATTGCTTGGTTGATTGGGTGAGGTTAGGTGCGCGCGGTATTCTTACCTGGCTTCTTACCTGGAGTTTTGAATAGACGCACACAGCCGCACACCTCGTAATTGCCTTCTTTAGAGGCACCTTCTACATTTGTGCCTCGAGCAGTGTCTTTTACCGATTTCGTTCGTGTCCCAGCATTTTCTTGTGTTATGTTGATCGAGTCTTTGGCGCAGCCGCGCTATAGAGCTGCAATTTCTCACAGGTGTGTGAGTGTTTATATTTCTTCGAATAGAACCGGTTTTTGTCACGTAACTGTTCTGTTACCTGCATTTTAATGCTGCTGCTGGGCTGCTCACATGTATTTATGCTGTGGACATTTTTATTTATATATCGTTTTTTCCGTACGTGCTGTATTTCTTGCGCGTTGTTGGTTCTGTTTTATGTTTGCCTTGTTTTTTTTTTCTGGTTGTGCTTCAAGAATGCTTCACGAGGGCTACTTAATATGCACTCTTGAACTTAAGCAGAACTATGAGCATGATTTGACAAATTGTCCCGCCAGCTACAAGTGCTTAAGTAAGACGCATTTTATTATTATCATTATTTTTCTGCTAATTGTTGTTGTTGGTGCAGAGATAGCGCGAGAGAGAGAGACTAGTGAAAGTTTCATTTTATGGTTGACACGCCAGGTGACGCTAATTGCTTGAGTAATTCGGGTCGTCAATGGCGATGATAGCGCTAATTGTTTTTTTTAAGCTTCTTTTTTTCGGTTAGGTGCACTATCAGAGAGTTTTGCTTTTTTTTATGGAAAATCTTTAGAGAAAGTACAAGGCGTGATTTTATGGAAAATCGTTCAGGCCGGATGTTGTATTTAAGGCATTTAACTAAATTTGGATTGTAAGCTTGGGATAACCGCTCTTAATAAATCATTATCTTATGGCGGCGGTGTCTAACGATGTTGGGAATTAGGTCTGAGGTTCGTTATGGTATTTAATGTCAGGGTTGATGGTTTTTATCTCATATGAATTGTGTGAGATTGTGATATATAAAACATCAATATTGTCCTATTGTTTTTAACAATCACGTAAAGTTTAAGTACTAGGTCTGGGAAAAAGTTCGTGGCAATTTTTCGTAATTTGTTTTTGAGTATAGTCATAATGAGGTATACAGACGACATCGAAATGGACGTACGCACAATTGGGATCATCAACTGGACGAGAGACGCAGGACCGAGAGTGTTGGGAGAATATTGTTGAGGAGGCCAAGGCTCATAGAGAGCTGTAGCGCCAATGATGATGATAATAGTCATAATGCGATCAGTGAAGAAGATGACAAAGCTTATGATTGAACAACTGAATCAACTAATTTTCACATTCTTCCAGCCAGACAAATTTCATTGAGGGAATTTTGCAGAGATCGGGTAGCCAGAGAGTGCTATGTCTGGACCATACAGTGAACTAAATTCTCCTTTTGACAGGCGTTCGAAAAAGTGTGTGGTTGGTTGCTGTTATTATGGAAGACGCCGCCTTCCCTTTTGTTAATTTGGGGCTGTTTTCTTTCCATTGGCTGGCAGAGTAGAGAATCAATCCGCTGACCAATTGGAAGAACCTCATAGTGGATGATTCCTTTTTCGGCTTCGCGATCGCTGTAGACAGCTCACCAAATATCCTTTGTAGACAATCTGTGCCTTTTCCGATTATTCAACACCGTTTAAGAGACGTTTCAGAAATGCATCGATTTCATTGAGTTTCGACAGCATATCGACAATATAAATATGGTTTACCAAGTTGGTGGCCTCGGTAGTCTAGGTTTCAGGCGTCAGATTGCTGTCCCAGAGGTCCCGGGTTCGAATCCCGGCCAGTCCCACGGTCCTTCGCCTTTTCCACTTACCTACCTACATAACTTCCCTTCTCTCTTCTTCCCTCTTTACATTCCTTCTGTCATAGCCTTCCCTAGTCCTTCCCCGCTCCACCAAGCGCATGCCATCGGTTGGTTGATGAGATTCAACTCGTTTAAGGAGGCATAACACTCCAGTGAGGTGTTTCTCGATGCCCCGATGTCAGAGTCGCGAAATGGTTGCGAGTAGGTGGAATAAAAATTCGCGGCTAGGTTGTGACAGTTCCTTCCTCTCTTCTCTCTACATATATTCCGGCTAGAGCTGCTGTTCGACCAGTGTATACGGAAAAAATAGATTTTCGACAGTACAAAGGGACTTTCCCTAAGCCTCTAGTCTGTCACATAAAAAAAAGTCTTTCGCGCTCAATCCATACTCCTTGTTCCTGGGTTCCTTACATCGAGCTTCTCTTTGTATCCAGCTTTGTGTAGATGGCTTAAAACAGCCTAGCTTTATACCAATATCAGGGACGGATCCAGAAACAATTCTTAAGGGGGAATGAAATTCTACTCAAAATCTGGAGATGATGTTATCTGAAATAGTATAGGGTGTACAGTTAAAAATTATAGTAAAAAATTTACTCCCTAAGCATAAAATAATTCCCCAAGCCAAAATAAAAGATGGCCTTACAACGGGCGAACAATGGCCGTGCCTAAAACCTAGTTCTAAGACATGTGTCGGGCATCAGAAGGATGTTTGTCGGACTGCACGGCCGTATATTTAAGGTGCAGGTCCTTTTTTGGCTCAAATTTACAGTCTTATGCCCTTGGTCAAGTTTGGCCGCCGTGGGCCCGTATGTGCTCCCGTTAAAAATAGTTAAAAACTCTACGGCCATCATATACCTCTTACAAGATGTAAGGTCATCTTTAATTTTTACTCGGGTCACAAAAAAACATTGTAAATCGCAATATGCTTAAAAAACCAAGGTATACCGGGATTTTTCTCTTGCTTTGAACCTGCGAGAACATATCTTCTAAATGGAGTCACTCAAGTCTCTGTCTTTCGTTAATACCCTCCTGTATGCTAGCGGATAGTATAGGTGGCTCCCTCTCTAGAACAATTTTTTTTTCAAATATATCGAGGAATCACTCCTGAAAATATTAGCCTCGTAGAATGTCAGTTGAATCATATCATGCAGTTGAATGTCTATTTTGACTAGACTATGCCAGTCGGTCAAGGGTATAAAAAAAACTGTGTACACCTGAATATCAATGCAACAAATGGACTGAAAGGTTAAAATGAATGTGTTCCTGTATCCCTTGATATTCGTGGGGTAAGTTTAGGTAGGAGATTACTTCTTCGCCGCCCTGAATGGTACACTTAAACAGGAACCTCAGAAAAACAACAACAATGCATAGCCAATAAGAATCGCCACTCGGGCCCCATCCAAGACGGAAATAGTAACCGCAATTCATGCGATGGCCAATGGTAAAGCAGCAGGAAAAGATGGCATCCCGCCAGAATTGTTGAAAGCCGACTCAAGCCTCATAGCAGATGCGCTTCAGCCAATCCTAGATATAGCATGGAACACCTGTACCTTTCCGGAGGATTGGACGGAAGGTATCATAGTCAAAATACCAAAAAAGGGGGACCTAACAATATGCGAAAACTGGAGAGGTATCTGTTTATTATCTACTGTGGGCAAAATTTTGTCCCATATATTACTATCTAGGATAAGTGAGGCAGTTGACCGAACGCTTAGGAGGCAGCAGGCCGGATTCAGGAAGGGCCGCTCCTGTATTGATCATATTAACACCTTGAGAATAATAGTGGAGCAGTCTACTGAATTCCGATCCCCCCTTTACCTTGCTTTCGTAGATTATGAGAAAGCGTTCGACTCGGTCAATAGGAGCTTTATATGGCAGGCACTACGGCGACGTGGATTGCCTGATAAAATAATAGAATTGATAAAAGCCCTATATAACAATTCCAAATACAGAGTTCTCCATAATGGAAAATTATCCGACAGCTTTGAGGTGAGCTCAGGAGTACGACAAGGATGCCTACTTTCGCCATTACTATTTCTTATAGTAATAAATGACATCCTTGCCGGCGCTCTAGATAATCGAACAGGCGGCATACAATGGGGTTTGGTAGACCGCCTTAAGGACCTCGACTACGCCGATGATATCTGTTTGCTGGCCCACAGACACCAGGACCTCAAAAACATGTTAAACAATTTGGCAACAGAAAGTAGTCCAGCAGGCTTAAGGCTAAATCCAACTAAAACTAAAGAAATGCGGATAAATGCAAACACCATTGAACGGACTGCGCTGAATAACCATGACGTGGAACTGGTAAATAAATTCTGCTAACTCGGTAGCATTATTACCGAAAATGGTGGGGCAGAAGAAGACGTCAGTTCCAGAATAAATAAAGCACGAGGCGCATATGCATGCCTGTCCCACATATGGAGATCAACGGTGATTTCCACTAACACCAAATTGCGGCTGTTCAACTCCAACGTTAAGGCAGTTCTTTTGTATGGTTGCGAAACATGGAAAGTCACTCAATTCATAACAGGGCGCCAAGTCTTCATCAACAGATGCCTTCGTCGTATCCTAAAAATCCGCTGGCAAGATAGAATTTCAAACGAAGAAATATGGCGCCGTGCCGGCCAAGAAAGGATAGACGACCAAATCAGGCGAAGGAAATGGAATTGGGTTGGCCACACCTTGCGACGCGAAAACGAAAATCTAGCCAAACAGGCCCTTGACTGGAATCCGCAAGGTTCCCGTCGAGTAGGAAGACCTAGAACAACGTGGAGGAGAACCCTACTAGAAGAAGCCGCAACAACTGGGAGATCCTGGTCGGAGCTAAGAGCTGTCGCGCAAAACAGAGTCCGCTGGAGGGCAACTGTTTCCGCCCTATGTCCCGTGAGGGATTAAAGGAGTTTAAAGAAGAAAGAAGAAGAAGTTTAGGTACATGGATATACAGATAAGAAGTTGGAGACTTCAAGACAGGGACCGACAATCGTGAAGGACGATGTTGCACGAAACCAAGCCCAATAACAGGCAGTGGAGTTATTTATGATCTTTGGGTGCAGGTATACACGTTCATATCAAGAGAAGTAGGACATTTTTCAAGTGGGACATTTAAAAAATTTAGCAGTCAGTACAATTTACCGTTGTGTAATGGACAAATGTACTGCCTAGGATAAGTCCTGCTGAAGTCTTACCGTATGGAATCGGTTAATCAAAAAGATCCCACAGCTATTGTAACTATGTATATGTAGATTTTAAAACGAGTTTTCTATGTCTCCTGGTTATCCCCTTGTGTGTCTCAACCAAGCATCTCAACCACTACTAGACATTGCATCATGGCCTTAACGATATGACAGGCTGGCAGTACAAATGGTGATCCCTAAGCATTTTGAATGAAAAAAATATCCATCGCTTTGGTGAGTCTAGGCTGGTTGCTGTAGATATTTCCAAGGCTTTTGATAAAGTATGGCATCGTATAGACTTATCTGTAAGGAACTAAACTGATAATTTTATTTCATAGTATTGGATGGCGTCGAATAGCATTACGGCCGGTGTTCCCCAGGAATCTATTTTGTCACCCGCTCTTTTGTTAATCTGCTCCGAATCCTCTCCAACCAACTTCCTAATGAGATACAAGATACATCATTTCCCAGGTTTTGTCTTCATGGTCGTGACGTGGGTCCAATTTAATCAACAGGGCTATCGAATAGAGTGTTAATTTGGGTCCGTAATATCGTGCCGAATTTAACTTCTCCAAAACGAAGTACTGCCTCATCTAACCTAACAAAATTTGGACTCATATTTTTTCTCTGAATCAGTTGACCGATCGTGTGAACCAAACGATTAACCCTTCCCTTTATATCCCAAACATCACTTTGACTGAGGATCTGCAATTAAATGACAACTTATTTCAAATCGACAAAAAAGCACCTCGATGCCTCGATGGATTCCTCAGGAGATACAAAGTCCTCCTTCAGCCAGCATTGCGCACTACAATCTACAAACCGAGCACCCTCTGAACCCTACTTAACTTAAACCATCCTCTTTGATCTATCAAAGGAAGTTCACTACTAAACATTATCCGATCCAATGACGAACCAATAGATCAAAGGGTGATGCTTAAGCTTAGCCTTATCCCATAAAAATACTGCTGTGAACTCAATTCAATTTCCAATTTCACTATCATTCGACTCCACCCTCTCTAAATAATTTCTGCAATGAAAGTGGTAGAATCATAACTACTAGATACCATAAAACTCCATTCAAAACCCGAAGTCAACCATTTGCTTTCCTCCATTATTGTGCCATAAAATTAATTTAAATGGATATCGACTCTCCGGCTTCACCTTAAGTAATAAAAACTCTCCACAATCGATTGCATCGTTGAGCTCCGAGATGAAAAATCCTCCCAGTGCCATCTTCTTCATCCAATTTTATTACAATAACACCCTGTGATGGCTTTCAATTAGGGGTTGCTCCCCCGAGTGCCAATGGTACAGTCCGGGCCGCCGTTGTTTTGATTTTACTTTGCGTTTAATTAAAACTCGTCCATCGTGATTTATTTTATGGTTCTCACGGTACTCAACCCGTTATCGCCAGCCAAGAAATTTAATTAATTTCCTCCTATAACAGGGCCCCCATTGTTCCAGGACCGGTTTTTGCCCCAGCCATGGCCTGGCACTAACTGCTGCAATATTATTGATGAGGCTGGTCTTACCGAAAATCAAGGCCCTCTCGGCTCCTGCCTCAGTTCAGGGGATGAGGGGGTGTACTTGCCGAGGAATCGAGAAGTGCACCCGGACCCTGCACTTCAAGTCTAGTGCACGGCTCACTAGAGTCCTTGCCTCGACCGAAGTATTCCACCGCAAATGGAAATGAATGAACCTTAAGAAAGGCTATCCTCAGGATGTGCATCGGTCCGAATTCATTTTATCCACTTCGGGAGGAGCAGCAATGGACATTGGGAAGCCTCAATGCTGTTAAATATGTGTCTGAATAAGCAAATTGGCACTCGCTGTGCTCAAGGATAAAAGTTTCCGGAAATAAACTTTTGAATTTGGGTCAAACAAGGCAAAGTTTCGCCATACCGACAGTCCTAGAATCTGTGATGGGGGCTCCTCCGCTGCTGCTCGTCCACCCGTAGTCAACTTCTGAGGGTGGTAAATCAAGTCGAGACCCACGAATTCTGACCTTACATTAACACAATTCTTATAAAGGTCAAGCTTTCTACATGCCGACGTGCTCCACTGGCCCGGGCAACGTCTAACCCTTTAATATAGAAAGAGAAAGAACAAGCTGCCGAGAGTGGTCCGTGGATGGGGGATGGATGGGTGTAGTGGGTGGATGGAAGGGGGTGGGTCGGAGGTGGAGCACAGGAGAGCTGGAGACTCTTTTTATTATGGATGTCTTTACCTTTGCTATGACTCTCCACGACCACGTTACGAAGCTCTGTTGGGTCATTGGAAAAGGGCGTACAGCTCACCATTAATTAAGGGAAATAAATTATGGCCACTTGGGCACCGATAGCACAAGATTGATGGCAGGATTAAGCAAAAGAACTAGATTAACCTATTTTGTGAATATCGGCAACTACATACACCCGACTGGCAACTACCAGATGGAAAGTTTTATTTTTGTCTCGAGCTAGGTAGGGACGTATGCGGATGTCTTTTCAAGTGCTTTCGGTTACTTCTGAAATGTTGGACGAGGAACTTAGCTTTGAGTTCTTTTTATCAGAACAACAAAAAACCAAGAGAGTTTATTGTAACTCATATAAAATTCCGATTGCAAATGGAAATAGCTACAAGATCTGGCAAAAAGTACATTATGTAATCAAGTTCGGAAGAGACTTACCCAGGCATATAAAGCACACGCTGCATTCATCCAAGAGCATTTCACAGTCGAGTTTAATGCGATCAACTCCACTCTAAATATATCTCCCTGAACCCTCACCAGCTTAAGACCGGATAATCTCAAGCTGCAATATTTAACCCATTAAGCCTCAACATGCCAAGGCGTGCAGAAACGGAATGCAGGGATTCCATAAGACTAATAGAGGTGCTGACCAACCATCAACAAGCAAACAACCCAAAACACTATAGTAATGGCTGTCTCATGGCCTGGCAATTAATCTCGACGATGCAAAAGTTGCATTTGAGCTGTTTAACACGAAATTTGTTAAGGGCGTAGTGTTAATTTGTGATAGGAGAGAGAGAGAGCTCCATGAAACTCCATCTCATAACTTTTAAGCAGTTTTAATTACTGTGCACAGCACAAAACATAAAAGCCTTGGCGCGCGCTATAACGTAACTTAACTAAAAAATAAAAAAAAAACAGACGAACATTTCTGAGTTGACTATTATGAAACCAGCAGCAGTTCGAGTTAAGTTGAGGCTGTTATAAGGATAAAAGGACAGCAATTGTCTTGGTCTAGTTTCTGTTGGTTGACGTTCCAGAGTGAAAGAGCTCTGCTGGATCATGAACTTTTACCCAGAAAAAAAAAATGGAATAAGCAGAGACGGCGGGGCCATTTGAGGAACTCTTTAATGAGTCTACAAACTCCAATCGCATAAATGTGGTGTAAATGAAAATACTTAACTCGTGTCTTATAAACTCTGTCAAAACGAGTTAACCCGGGTAGTTTTAATAATGTATATCAAATTAAGTTTTGACATACAAGTGTTACATTTAAAATAAGGGCGAAATAACGTCGTCGTGAGTTGTAGATTGTTGTAAACGCACTAGGTTATAAAAGTTTTGGTTTCAGATCGAAAAATTGGTAGTATAGCTATGTTACTTCTAAGCTAGTGCCGTCATGGGTTTTGGCCTCGGGTGTGGGTGTGGTTATAGCTTAAACTTAAAGCATGGATATTAGTTTGTGTCTTGGATTGAAGCTTGGGTAGTTAGGAAGTTAGTTAATTGCATATAAGCCGAGCACTGAGCTCATAACGTCAAGAATGAATAAAAATTACACAAGAGAAAGGTCTCTGATTTAACTTTACACCCGTCTACTTCCCCACCCAAGAAACACGTTCTAGAATCCATCTTCTTCTTCTTAAATTGAGCACAGTGCTTGCAGGTCTCGGGCCTCCCCTTCCAGTCGTCTCTCTCCAATTTTGAGTTTCCGTATATCTTCTAGCATGTCATCCATCCACATATTTCTTAGTCGCCCTACTCTTCTCTTTCTTGATGGTCTACCGTTAAAAATCCTGGCAAGCATTCTATCTTCTGAAGCTTGTACAACGTGTCCGAGCTATCGCAGTCTGTTCAATCTTATGTATGCGGCTATATTTATTTCGTTCGAAGTTCTTTGTTGTTTCTAATCCGCCATTCGTTTTGGTTAACTCTTACAGGACCAACTATTCTTCTAAAGATCTTCCTTTCCAGAATCCATAGACGTTAAAAAATTTTGATATCATGAATTATTATTTTCAACCAATCTTCAAGCTGTACGCAAAATTAAACTTAACGAAAAAACAAGAATGGATTAATGTACGGAGCCCGGATTAGATTCCTCACAAGATCCTACCCAAAATCTCAGCGCAAAAACTCACGCAAGGCTCAAACCAGCTATCTCAGTTTCAACCCATGACAAAAACCAAAATGAAAGCTTCATTCTAAGACCAAATCCATCCCCGAGGCAACAACCAATCACTAGTTTGGAAATGACATAGCCCCATCTATCCATCCAATGCCAATACAGCCCAAATCGAACCCTCTGGCTCTGGTTTCTTTCGTTTATTGCTGGTATATACATTCCTGATCGAACCAGTCCATTCTAGTTTGTTGTGGGGCCCAGCCTGGGGTCTTTTCTGCTGCATCCTTTACGCTGCTTTTTAGATTTTTCCATTTGTTGTTGATGTCGGGCTGTTCTCCTACTCCTTTTCTCAGATTTTGTACGACAGCACTCTGATAGGTATCTCTTCCTTCTACAAGTTTTAGCTTGTCTATATCGTATTTTGATGGAGTTTGCCCTCTATGCATTTTGGTGCTATCCGGTTCATCTTGACAAGATATTGGTCCGAGCCACAGCACGCTCCTCTCATTGTTCTTTCGTCCAGTGGTCAGATTTGGTCAATTTGATTATTAGTTACCCTGCCCACGTGACTACCACGTCATCTTATGGATGTTTTTGTACAGGAACATTGTTGAACTTACTACCATTGAGTTTGAGCTTGCGAGATCGACCAATCTACTACCATTGTCATTGGGAGCGTTGTGTAGACTGGAAGGGACCGTCAGAATTGGAGATATGCCCTAGAGGAGACCGATGTGCGATTTGGGCTGTAGCGCCATTGGATCGATGGATGGATGGGATAACACCATATGTTCAGTCATCTCTGTCTGAAATGATGGTATTGAAACCGTTCTCCAAGGCGAACCTGGATGAGTGACCAAATGAATATAGAGTCCATCCCAGAGAAGCCTTTGCCATGGCGGCCGTCCAGGCAAATTTGCCGCATTTATCCAGCTTAGGCGGCATGCGGCTCTCCATTTTCTACTGTTAGACGTCTTGTTCAACGCTGCTGTCAACACTGGCACTGCTAGAGTTAGACTGAACTAACCACCCTTGCCATCAGGAGGCGACGGATCGGTATACGGCGTAGACCACTCCCAGTTGCCTTAAGGCGATCATCACTCCCAGGTTCGTTTATGTGAGCAAATGATCTCTTCTTATACCTTGATCCTTATGGACACTTGTTTTGGGTTGCTGTTGAGCACAGTTAGAGTTTTGTGGTTTGTGGTTTTGTGGTTATCTCAGCTTCGTTCGTGCATCATTACACATTACGATCCACAGAAGAGGTCCCCGGGCGGATATCTGCGGAGCTCTACATTTTTTCTGTATCCCGTCAGCCCATCCTCGGATTCAGAACCTATCATTTTAGGAAAAGTTATTAGCACATAACAATTTAAAGGGGGAGGGGGGGGGGGGTGTGTGGTTGGTGGTGGTGTTTGTACGACTACCCAGACGGGCTCAACACGATCCGCAGGCTGCCAGCTGTGACATCAAAACGACGCATCTGGCGCTAATTAGACTTTTGGTCGTACTGAAAGCAGTCCTAACCTACCTACCTACCTACGCTCATTGATTAAGGATTTGGGTTGATAAAAGTCTTGTAAGACTGCCACCAATAACAGAAACTATCTATCAACGCAGTATCTGCCGAATAGAATCAACAATGGCGTCTCTGTAAGCGTCATCGACTTTCCTCCATCATAAATTTCACTTAAACAAAACCTTTTAAATACCGTTCATAAAAAACTCTGACAATCATATTGCAAAAGAACATTCATCTATAATTTACACAGCAAAAAAAAAACGAAAAAAAGGAGACACCAACAACGAAAGGGAAACACCAACAGAAATCCCTTTTCAAAACGACATAAATCCTTTCGCCCGACAATCACTAACAATTTGTTCGACAGGGATGTAGTTCCGTGCTTCGTAAATAAATCAAAAAAGGGAAACAAACAATAAATTTGTCAATTTTTAGTCAATGTCTAGTTGTGCTGTTTGCCCAATAGGTCAAGGCGAGCGGATGCCTCGTCCTGGCCGGGCCCAGTACATCCACATTCACCACCACACCTCGGTTGATTTATTGCAATCTTTGCGGCTCCTCTTGTAATCAAGTGCTAATCTCGACCACAGTCATTTTGCGGAGTAGTTTTTCAACACTCAGAGGGCGTAACTATCACAGGAGCCAAAGTGGAAACAGATGGATGTTGTGCCGCAAGTACACCCCCGCCGAGCACACAGAGTCCTGTGGCCATTGATGGTTAACAAGCTCCTTGGCTCCGCAAAAACATCAAAAAGGGTTAAAGCGTCCGATTTGATGGCCTGAAAGGGTTCTCCGTAATTTTTCCATCCCCCTGGCGCCTGTACTTATGCTAAGATGCGAGCCCGGCCCGGCTGACAAAGGCCTGTAGGGGATATTCTTCATTACGGGCAATTTATCTTGCTGCCACCCCCTGTCCTGCCCACTAACAAGCCGTTATTAATGGCTTGATGTTCATCAACGGTCTGCCACTTCACTTCCCCACAGCCGAAGGACGAGCTGCAGAGCAGGTGAGTCCATTTACATATCCAGCAATTATCCTTATCTGCATCTTGTACAAGTGGATATGCCCTGCTTACTATTATCCTTCATGTGCACTACAGCAATTATCCTTGCTGCTGGGAACGGGTGTCGTAGGATACCTACCTACTACCTACCGCTGGGTGGCATTAGCAGAACCGCAACTTAGAGCATGTTAGGGCTGGAGGCAGCTTGATTTTCCGCATAGAGTGCCGGCAACAAGGATACAGGCAGAGGATACAGCAACACACCATTCCGTCAGGACTCTCGTGAAGACCCGAAAAGGACTAGGAATTTATCTTCGCTCGTTGCGATGCCTTCGGATTTTGTACTTAACTTGTTTGGGAGTTATTAAGGGAGTTTGAATTCGAGATGATTTCGAATAATTAAGAATAATTAATGCAAGGCGAAAATTAAGGGGATTACGGTGTCAGGCGAGTGTTACAGCGCTACACTAATGGCATGCAGGATTAAGTTGTTCCCGAATAAATTACAGTTATTAAATGGGAGGGATAGGTCAGAGCTTTGCCACAGCAATCGATATTATTGAAGAGGGAGCTCTTGATTGCGGTCGGGAGGTGTGAATGCGAATAAATTAGGGTAAAAAAAAACTAGATTCAATTTTTCTCCAATAAACAAATTATTAATTTCGAGAAGGATCGCTATTATCGATATGTCGACACACACTTAAGCATTGAACCCTATTTATCTTTCCTACTTGAAGTTGGGTTCTTTTGGAGTTTTTTAGATAGGACAACGATGGTGCGTTGTTTGGATTTCTGGATCACACGGCGGGTGACACCTGGTGGTGTTCATGGTAGCATTAGGCTATGTCGGCGATGGTTAACAGGAAACCACCAAGCCATCGGCCAGCAAGCCATCGGAATGGCACCCATGCCGAAAAGGCTAATTGCGAAAAAGTCAGATAAAGCTTGGTACATCCTCTTCTCTTCCCTTTTCTCTTTTACCTTTTTCCCCCTTTTCCAATGTCCGCACTTCTAAGCCATGGTTATCGAATGTGCCTATCAGAGATCGGCCGATCCATTTAAAATAGCCATGTCCAAAATCGGATAAGCATGGCCAGGCGCTAAACTCAAGGTCGTTATTAGAAGACCCCGAGTCGATGCAACCAGGCGAGCCTCAAGCAATTCTGGATATCATTCGACTGAGCAACCCACATCTACAAGCGTCATCGTGGAAGATTACGAAACTGGAGGATCCGAAAGGGACGGCCGAGCGGTTACACTCGTAATTAACAAGGAGTCTCAGAACCTTTCGCGAAATCGGGTGGCGTTATGAGTTACGGTTTCTCTTCCATAACTCTGAGGGCGTCCTAGAAAGACATTTTGTTCCTCAAGCAGAGTGGAGTGGCGTCAACTGCAGATGGTGAGCCCTAGGGCACTGAGGGTAACAGAGGTATGGAAGTTTCTGAACCCAAAGTACCTAGCACCAAAGTCTAGTAATAACAAGTCTTTCATCTTCATACAAAAATTTCCGACCGTTGATTGGGTGCGTGCATATATGAACATCACTGCTGACCAAAACTCAACGCATACTTCGTGAACTCGGCCAGACAAAGCCAGATTCTCTCTCTTCGATCAAGTATGCAGACCAGAAAAGGAAAGACAATTGAATCAGCTGTCAAAATTGAAGTCATCAAAACAAACGAGCAAATATGCACCAATACATCTCCATATAAACTCATAAAATTTTCCGACTTATGGTTGTATTCCAGCGCGTATAAAAATGTTGCATTCTCTCTCTGATAGCCTGACATCGTCATTTGAAAAACTTGTGCATGCAGCTGTTTGCCTTTCACTCATTAACCATATGAAGATGAAGGACTTGTTAATTTCTAGACTTTGCCTAGCACTGCGGGTGACACAGTTACGCAAGTAGCTGAACCCAATGTGCTATGGCATTGCGAGTGACACAAGAGCGGAAGTAGTTAATCCTAAGGTGCCTGAGGATACTCAACTACTGCCATGGGTCTAACAGACCCTTCTTTCTTACTATAAGAGGATATAAAATTCTCTGGCGTTCCTTCGGCGTCAACGACAGAGGACGACCTGGGGGACCGTGCCCAACTCTTCTCTTCTTATTTCTCTTTCTTCGAGATGATGATATTACTCTCATACCAAAAAAGGACGAGGCTAACATAACGGTGATTGAGATTGATCGCGATGCTCGCAATCACGATGTTGAGAGTAGCGTAGATTAATCTCCATCACAGCAAGGCTGCATCCGCCAGTCTCTGCTTACGCCTTTCGAAGGCTGATTTAGATGTCGTTCTGGTCCAGGAGCCTTGAATTATCCGGGGCCTTGTATGGGGAATTAGGACCCCAAAATACAGGTGGCTGTATCCCAGAAATGGGATGTCAGTCAAAACGACGCACGATACGTTCATAGTTTTTTATACTAAAGAGAGCAAAATTGTGGCCATAGGGTGCCATTAAGCATATTCAGTAGTCCGGTTCTTATTCGATTGCGTAGGTCAAGCAGCATTGGATGTGGTGAGTACTTAGTTGAGGGACGGCTTGGTAAAGTGACATTCGAGTTTGGAATGGTCTGTTACGCATACATTCATATCCATAAAAGAGACGTCAATACCTCTGGCGGGCGTATTTTTAGAATTTCCTGCCTGCAGCGGGACCGTGCATACCCGTGTGGCAAGCGCATTTGTTCACTATGCGTGCTTTTACTCGGGACGTATACTACATCGAGCAATGCATACGATATGGTACTTCGCAACAATTTCAAACTAGTTGGGATGTGGGTTCGACCCTTTCGGTCCACACGATCAACTTCCCAGTATGATGGATGTTGAATATTATGATTGGATATTTTAATAATAAATGAACAATAGGCAATATAGAATTATGTATAATACCGAGAATTTGTCACAGTTGTTTATGAATATTTTCGCTAAATTTCAAACTAAATGTGCGCACTTACAAGATTAGGATGACGAAAATGTATATAAAATTGATGTATTAATGTTTTTCGGCACCTCAATGAAGTTGATATAGTTTTTAGTTCCCGCGGTATCGTGCAGGTACAAAAATCACTTAAGTCATTTAAACCAAAAAACCGCTGGACCGAATATTATAAAAACCTTTTCAGATTATATTGTCGCTAATACGCTTCGAACGGCACCTCAAGTAAGTCAATATCTTTCGTGGTTCGGGCGATATCGTGCAGGTACAAAAATCACTTACGTCGCTTAAACAAAAAAACGGCTGGACCGAATTTCATGAAAATCTTTTCAGATCATATTTCGGTTAATACGCTTCGACCGACACCTCAACGAAGTCGATATCAGTTTTGGTTCGCGCGATATCGTGCAGGAAAAAATGACCACATCCGTACGCACATACACACACACACACACATACTTCCTCCCAATTTTTAGCTTAAAATGCTCCTGGGACCTTGAAAGATGAAAATACGTTGAAATTTTCGATTTCGATTTTCGGACCGATTACAATAACTTCCTATACTGGGAAGTTAAAAAGTACTCATCGATTCTCAAGGATTCGAGCACTTCTAGTAAAAAGTACTCATTGAGTAATTTTCTTTCGATTTTGCTCATGAGTGTTTAATCGAGTACTCTCCACCGATTCCTTATCTCAGCCGGGCCCAATGTATGACTTGTAGAGGAGCCTGTATCTCTTCAAGGTTGTCGAGTTGGGCTATGTAGGTGATTCCTGAGCTTGGAGCTGTCACATAAACAATATACGTCAAGTGAACATGCTAGTGGGTATTGGGGCGGTTTGGCGTGGGAAGAAAACAGTTTTGTGAAATCTTAGTCGATGACGGTCGTTGATTTTTTCGCAAAAACTTCTGGACAAATTGACCACTTTGCGTCTACTTTTATGTGTCAGTCTGTAATGTTGTGCAAATTATGTATTAAGTTTGGTTTGAGAATAGGATAGGTTAAGAGGTTGACGGCTGCTTGAGAAGATGTTGATGAGCCTTGCGTTTAACCTGAGATGTTATACGAGTTCGGAAATATTTTATTCGGAAGATTATTCTACAATCGAGTTGTAGTACTTTTAGTCCATTCAGAACAACTCAGCACACCGCGGTAACCAAAGAAAACTGTCAGCATGACATTTGGAGTGAATTTTATGGGAGTCTCGGCCTTGGATTACTTCCGAAGAGCCATTCTAAAGACGGTTAGCTAGTTTGGTTTGTGTATTCGTTTTACCATGTCTCGTTTAAAAAAAAAAGAGCTCTTTTGGAAGCGGGGATGTTGTCCAATAGGCTGTGTCGTGTGGACCTGCCATTAAACAAGAGGCAAGATGCCAGATGATAATTCCAGGTACTTTCAGCAAAGCGTATGTCAAGTTCAATTCCGTCGAAGGTCGTAATCAATTCAGTTTTCCTGGTAAAGAAAAGTCCAGCAGACCAGAATTATGAAGCCCACTGGAAAGATAACAGAAGGTTATCGCCCATTAACTAATCCCTATTCTTTACAATGTTAAAGCTTCTCTCTTCCTGCCAGAATTAGTCTACGAAAGGATCGCTCCGTAGCGTAACAGCTCCACTACAGAGTTTTAATCAAAAACATCCTTCCAGCAAATTGAAACTTTAATCAATTCAAATTTGCATCCAGTTGCAAAGTTAAGTTTCAATAAAGGTAACCACATTCACAACACATGCGACTTTATTTTTACTAACTTCAACTTGTGACTAAAAGTTCGATTAAACTCTGCGTCCCTGTCTCTCTCCCTGCCGGGTCTCACAGCCAACCCTTGCTGACTGGCCTAACCCAGAGAGCGAGAGCGAGAGAGAGCGACTAGGGGGTGTTTAAAAGTTTATTAAAAAAGTTTAATTGTGTGGTAGTGAAAACGAGATACGCTCTCTGTGAAAATACAGCCAAGGACGAACGAAACTAAAATTAGAACCAAAGCCGCAATTATAGTTCATGCTAGCTAGAGAGCGCTCCGGTGCATGTGCATATGGCATGTGAGGATGTGTGGGTGGGAGTCTCCTGAATTGTGCAATCCACCATCTGTGCTAGAGCCCCCCGCCATGCACAAATGGGGGTTGATGAAATGCTAATATTTCCCAGCGGGAATAACCGAACTGATTCGATTTGAATGAGTTCGGAATACATTCCAAAGAAATTAGTTTGCACTTGAGAGGTATAAAGAAACCTTTTTACCCTTTTTCTTGAAGTGCCTTTTATTTTATTGCCCCTTTTGTATTCTATTTTTAGCTAATGAAAAGGTTTATGACGTGTTTTGAAAATCAGAATACAATATTTTCAAACTAATTCAGAATACGATACTTTGAACTAATTCAGAATTATTCACTTTGTAATGCAGAGGGAATTAATTTATTCCACCCTATGCAATCGCCGTGTAAAAGTAATTCATTCGTTTCATACAAAATAATACAAATTGAATTAGTCGGTTTGTTCGAGAACTAGTTCTAAATTAATTCTGAATTATTTCTTTTTCCCGCTGGGTTATGCAGTGTAGTGGCTGTATTTGTCGTTAATAGAAAAATAAGTTAAGCATCCGTCAGGGAGATTTATTTCTGCTTGGTGTGATGGCGATGACGTGGAAGGCGACGTTGCTGGTGGTGATATGGTGGTTACCTTTTTGGTAACTAATGGGGAAAATCGGGTGTGCGCTTCTTTTCAGCCAGGATGGGGGTGTTTGTTTAAATAATGGAAATTAAAAGTTTTAATTTGATTTTTTTCGCCATGTACAAATACCAATTTTTATGTTATATGCTCGCCCTTTTCATTTTTGGCGGTGTGTTGCTCAGAGAAATCGTAGGGAAGTGTGAAAAACGTTGATTGGTATTTGAAAAGGGATTGGGTAACAATGTTTTGCATCCAGTAACGAAACTATCCTAAAAAATGTGTATAGCAATCAAAAACCAACGAGTTCAAAATATTTATGTTCAAAATGCGAAAAAACCAACCCATTTTTAACTGAATCCAAGTTTACATACTCACATATTCGTAACTCCTAAATAAGGAAGAGAGGTCGACATGCGAGGAGAGGCTGAGGACGATGACCAAAGGAAATTTGCATCTCTTAAGAATTCCCAAGTGTTGGAGTGCTTCTTTGGCAAGGTGGAATATGTTAGGTCTTTGCTTACTGTCAAAAGGGATGGGTCAGCCATTAGTGCTATACTACCCACTTATGCGGATGGGGAGTTATTAGGTTTTATTGAAATTGGGACAGTACTTGGTTTTGGAAACATTGAATTCGAGCTGATTCTTTCCGTCAAAATTAAGAATGAGTTTAATGTAACTCCGGATTGAGTTAGATCTTAATCCGCGATAATGCAGGTTCTGGCACGTGCTTCTATTACATTATCGAAGACGTAAGAGTAATGCAGAACATTGGATAAAACTGATCTCTGGGGACAAGGAGAGATGGAGTGAGATTTAGATTTCCATTTCCATTCCATTTCTCTATCTTTCGAGTTGAGTCAATTCCAATCGCTTGGAGTTTAGCTAAAATGGTAGGTTGCCACACTCTATCAAGAGCTAGCATACTTAGATTGGTCCCGAAGAGATTCACTGCATACGAACACCTAGAACTTTCACATTAAAGATGGGCCTTACAACGGACGAACACCGGCCGCTCGCTTTTTCAAGGGGCATATAATAGCCGTAGAGTTTTTAACTATTTTTGGGGTACTACTTCGGAAGGTGCTAATGGAAGACGGGTTCTCTGCGACATAAAGCAGAGTTCGAAGTCGGTTGGGCTGACGCTTACTAACCCCTATGTCCAATGAGGGATTAAAGAGGAATAAGTAAGTTCTGGCTCGGTAAGATGCTAATAGGTCGCCAGTAGAGCTATAGTGTATAGGTCATATGTGTTTTTTTACGATTTAATTATATTCTAGAGATAGAGGTAGGGTATATTAGTTTGTTGGTACGATTATCGACTTTATGGTCTTGTAGGGAATAGAAGTAGTTGCTCGTTAGTTGGAGTCGCATTTTTTCAGTAAAGAATGAGCATATGCAGGTCTCTAAGACTGTTCATAAAATCCGAAGAAGTAAATAGTTATGGGAGATATTTAGCTAAGGATGAGGCGCATTACTTTCGGACGATTGAAGGTATAATGTCAAGTCAAGTAGAAGAAATGGCAAAGTGGCAAAGCATTGTTAAGCTCAGACAGACTCGTTGGGGGGTCGGGGAGTGGGGGACACCTTGGGAGTATCACCTAGTAGGATGCATCACCAATTGCATGCGAAAGAGCGTGCCCACCGTCAGGGGCAACGGAGTAAGTTCGAGGAAGCAGAGGCCCTCGAAGAGAACCTTAAAGAGAGCCATATCGGCTGTCGCTTTATCTTTGTTGTCTTCAGCCCCTCATCCTGAAACAAAAAAACCTCCTGAAAAAAATCAAAATAGCACACTTATCGTACTTACACACACAAACCTTCAATGTAATATAACAAAAAAATCCAAAGACCAGTAGTACCTATACTCTAATAAAATGCCAAATAGATGTATTACTCGTTGGTGAAGCAAAAGTGAGGGGTGACTATACCCTCGTTTAGGGTATCTCTTTAATCACGATAGCATAGGCAAACACGAAAATAATTCCTCGGTCGGAAACCGTTCTGGTGCCAGCGCGATTACGAACTATGCCCAGATAAGGAAAAAGAACACCACCCACTACCTTATAGTCGCCGACCACACGTTACAATTAATTACCCAGCTGGCTGGCTCTAGTACGACAAAAGTTCCTATTGAGTTTTCTATAACCAAGAAACCAGAAGAAGCTCACCTTCAGAAGTTCGGTTTTACATCGCTGTACTTCGGCTAGAACTTTTATAGAGGCTTGGCTGTTTATAGCAATTAAAATGCTTCATCTTTGTGTAAGTTCAATGTTAATTGAATGGCAGGTCATCAAGATCGCCAGCACCTCCGCTTGAAAGATACTAGCGTGTGACGGTAGGTGAACTGAACTGTTCTCCTCATGTGTAGGTATTCCCCAGAATTTTGAATTTTTTGGAGCGGTCATTGGTAAGTAACCGTAGAGGGAACTTTTTCTTGATGAATTTGTTTCTTCACTTTCTTCATATGGATATATCAATGCATAAGTCCTTCCGCAAGGTCGGCATCGGAATAGACCATTCTAAACGGAAGTGTTGCTTTTACCAAACAGTCCCCCAGTTAAGTACTAACCACGTCCAATGCTGCTTGACTTACGTAATCGAACGAGAACCGTTATATTGACTATGTTATTGGCACCCTTCATAGTCAACAAGATAATTGCCCCTTTTCTTCGTCATTTTTTAAAGCCATACAGGCGATTTCGTTCATGCCTGTGGCGAGAGCGTATATGCCTGTGGCGGGAATATGCATCCTAGGTGCAGGCGAGTTTTATTTTTACTCGGGTACCCTACAGCCTAACCCCTACGCTATAATACGATCTAGAAGTTCGTTTATGAATAGAACAACTCGACTCCCACAGTCAGTATTTCCGAACTTGTACAACATCTTAGAGCTGAAACACAAGGTCCATAGACATTTCCTTTTGTGGACGAGCACGGAGCTACTACTTCTACTGCCTGTTCAGCTTGCGAGATTCTTGTCTTTCTCTCGTTCCGTCGTGGCTATGAAATTCAAATTTTCAATCTAGCTTGCGTTTTGCAATTAACACACGGCGTATTTTCTCGTTGTGACTAAACATTCATACAGATCTATAAAACTAAAATTTGAAATATTTATATCTTTTATTGATTTTGCTTCAACGTAATACTAGTAATATGTAATTTACTAAAAGGAACCAACCATTAATTCACAATAGAAATATGTAGTCAAATCTGCTCCATCTACCCCAAAAGCAGCCCTGCCTAGAGTATTCAGCACCCATCAAAGTACACCACAAATGTTTCGCTCATTATGTAATTGCAGTCCTGTCCACATCATCGTGCCATGGCATCAGATTTAAAAGACTTTCAGACAATAAAGCTGACGGGATCCACTCTATCTCGGTGACACCGTGGTAGACCCACTTCGAGTCTTTATATTTATGGTGGCCATTGAAAAGGGAATAAGACCAGGTTGCTCCTGACACTAAAACTGGAGTTTGTTCCTTGTACGTCCTTGTACATCTATGCAGTCACACTCAGTGGCTTTTATTGTAACCGTGTTGTTCGTGGGTTTAAAATATTATCCCTCCACTAAGTTACCACTAAAATAACTTCAGACAAGACTTTTCTAGAGTCACCTCGAGAACTCTTTACAGGAGCAGCTCAACATGAGCGAAGTCCTTGAGACTTGTAACTGTGGATTGTTGTAGTTTTGAAAATTTACAATTTGTATGTTCTCTGGGTACAACAATACCACAATCAGCGGTTAGTTTGGAGCACTTGAGGAGCTGCCATTTAAGTTTTGCAAAAAGTGCTGAGTCACGTGCCTCTACATTTAAACCAGGGTAAGCCTTTCTCAACAGCTGTACTTGGCCACTGGTGTAATGAAGGAGAAGTAATGATATCATCGAAAGTCTTTTGCAACCCTCGGAATGAAGCCATTTTACGATGAAATTCCAAAAATCGAATTCTCCTCGCACCATTGACATTCGTCCATCCCCAAAAATTCAAAACATCCCCTTTTCATCAAAGGAAATCCAATTGCAATCCTCGAGACAAGTGTATGGAAAAATTCAATCGAGTACACATAGTTAATTGCCTTCTTGAACCGGGGCGGCTAGAGGGAGGGACCCTTGAGCGCGGCAATCATCTGAGACTCCCATGTGAAAACACTTGGTGGTTTTTACGGTTCCATGCACCACAGAGAGTCCTGAATACAGGATATGCCGCATATAACACCCTCCTCGAAACACGAGGCATGAAGGCAAGCCCCTAGAACAGCAGCAGCTAAGTGAGTCGAGCCGCTCGCTAGTGGATAAACTTTGAAGAGACCGATAAACGCTTTAAAGTTTCACCAATAATAAGTGAGTTGCCATTGGTGGAGTCAATTATTCCCAGCTCCATTCTTGTTGCGCCAAGACACTCGGGAAATTCTAATTAGAAAACGGAAACCAACCGTTAAATTCAGGACTATTTGGACAGACGACGACCGACGACCATTCCTTGGCACTCTTTCCTCCCGCATCCACTTTAAATCCCCCATCCCCCAGGGGGCGACCGTGTCCCCATCTCGTGTCTGTGGACGGATTCTTTTGCCTTGCTTGCTCTCGATTTTAATGTGTTTGCTCCAGATTGATTCCATGGCTTCGACGTTTATGTAATTTTCTGTTTCAATCGTCCGTGTCCGTTCGAAAAATTAAGTTGATTATTTATTGTTGTCCTTTCCCTGGCAGCAGACTTACTGCATTCCCGTTCGGAGCACTTTAAAAAAGAACGCCTTTCAGCTTTAACAGACCCGGAGACTGAAATTTGAGATTTTCAGGGTGTTTTACCAACCCTTGTTCCGTTTTTTTCCTAATTTAGTTTTCCTTGTGGTGCCTTGCATACCCCGAGACCAGACACATATACACAGCCAGCAATCCTGTCAACTGAGTTACGGGTGCAGCGCAGTGCATGTGCTTGCTAATGATTAATTTCATAAGAGGGTTCTACATTTTGAATCAGTTAAACGAACCACCACAGCCAGGTTAATCTAATTACTTAGTTGGTGTTTGATTAAAGCAAGTACAAGTTTCTCGGTGGAAAGGAAACTTTATTGGCATTACCCTACACACTCAATTTCAGTAAAAGCACACGCCCGCATTTAACCAGCCTGAAAGGATTACCTATGTCTGGGGATTTTGGGGAACGAAAGCGCAACGATCCCAAGTCTTTGGCAGCCGGATACACCAACACACCCCACATTGTACTAGGATCTACGAAAAGTTTCAAAATGCATCATAAAGCGTAGCGAGGGTTTATACTTAACTTACGTAATCGGTGAACGTGCAAGATTCTCAGATGCGGGCTTTGTATTAGGATAAATCTTTTTTTTTTGGAAGGGGTTTGTATCTAAATTTTGGAGGAAGTTGTGCCAGGGAGTAGAACATGCCTTTCTTAAGTGTTATCAAACCACTTCAGTTCAAAATCATAAACTATATGAAGTTAGCTCTATTTAGGAAATCTTTTCGTTTAGCGAGAGTGCCTGGCAACAACCACGTTCACATTCGTTGTTGATTGTCCTCTGTTGTCTAGGTGTAAAGGCACCCAACGATCATCTCAGAGGTCCGCAGTTTGGATCCACTTAGCAGCAGGGTGAGGAAGACTTTTTCTTTTCTCTAGCGAACAAATTTTTAGTTTTTCGTGCCTGTGGCGGGAGCGTGCATGTCTGTGGCCGGAGCGTGCGTACTTTTGTGGGATGTCTATTATGTTTGGGAGTCAATGTGCTGACAATAGGTCCTAAGGTGTTCAGTCGTCCAGGGTGTGAAGACCATAAAATCTAGGGAATAGCTTCTGCAAACAATCACAGCTTTTCAGCAATGTCTTATCCAACACGTTCACGTCAATCTTATTGGTCTCGAAAAAAAAAAAACGCTATTACGGAACCTTCAGAAAGGCTTCGGACTGGACCCGGACCGATCACACTTAGAAAACACAAGATCACACGAATTGATTACATGGAATACTAGTACGCTAAATAGCGTAAGAGGAGTGAAAAATACACTGGACGAACTCAAGAGATATCGAGTAAAAGTAGCAGCATTGCAAGAGACCAGATACGACCAGATACAATGTTCTCCAGTGGAATAGCAAATAATTGACATTTTTGGTGGAAAACTCAATAAAATCGAGCATAATTATGTCCACCTTTTTTTCCCTCTTAAAAACATCCACAAAATGACGTGGATATCACCCGAGCGGATTACGAAGAACCAGATTAACTACTTAAGGAAAAAATAGAGGAAGCAACCAAATGCGAGAATATCATAGCTTGAATATTAGCAGCGTATAAGGATATAAAGTCGATAACAAATGGATATGGAATGGAGAGTCACTGCTACAGGATTGAAAAAAAGCATTAAATGTCCAGTGCACAAGAGCGACTACCGACTCTGCTGCAGAAATTACAGGATTATATCACTACTGAGCTCAGGCTACAAGATATTCACCAATATTCAAGGATTGAACCTATTGCTAAGAAAATACTGGCTAAATACCAAGTGAGTTTCCGTAAGAAAATGTATACGACAGACCAAAAGGAGAATAATGTAAACGTATATCAGATCTTCGTAGATTTTAAACAGGCGTATTACTCAATATTCAGGAAAAAAGCTCTTTTACAAACTTCCAGATCTTAGAATACCTGCAAAATTAGTGAGGCTGACGTAACCATTACCCGTACAATAGCTCAGGTAGGCAACATCCAGTCAACAGCTTGGATGGCCAGCACTACGACAAGGCAGCCCTACTCTGTTTCAGGTTGCACTGTACTATCCGAATCCTGGGTTTGCTCCTGCTACTGTAACAGCTGAGTCACCTTTTTTAAGCCAATCTCCTTAGGCTTTGATTCTGCCGAAGCCTTAGTATAGGGACATGCTCTTTACTGCATAACCGACCTCTCTTAAATGCTAAGGGCAAGAGTTTTACCGCTCTGGTTCACCTTCCTACCCATCACTTGCAAAGAAGTTTCCTCAATTGGCTGGTTTTGTATTTCCATCCTGCGGAGCACCTATTCCGGTTACCTAAAATCATTAGGAACCCAGAACACGATTTGCCTGAATTTGGGAAGGTTCTTCTCCTCGATTACTTTGAGGTTGGACTCTCCCCAAACCTGCAGCTTGGCGACAGCATTCGTCAGCTATTGGTTGGTAGGTTCATTGGTGCAGGTGATGTTAAGGAGAGCCCCTGCCGCCCTTACACCCAAAACCAGAGGTGGCAATTGCCTTTAAGACTTTTGATCACCTCAGTCAAGATAGAAACGCAAATAACCACTGCCATGGTGATCCCAGCCAACTTGTCCCGTCATGAGGGTTCTTCTTCTCTCTTTTCTGCTGGGGTCCCTGTCCAGCCGGAGAATCCTCCGACCGCTGCTGTTTTGGCAATGCATCAGTTGGGTTCACCATGCAACATTGCCCCTTGAAGATGTAGGAGTTGGTCCTACCAACTGTGGGAAGTTTAATACGCCAAAAACACGCTTCGTTACTCCTCTGATTCCCATTCCTGGCTCTTGGCCGGGTTTTCCACCTGCACCTACATAACCATTCTTCATTTAGTCGCTCCAATACGGTCTCAATCAGTTTTGACCTAAGCTTACAGCCAGAAAAATCACTATGGCTTATTCAATTAAGACTACTCATTGATACCATGAAAGTACACCTTATAAAACATTAAAATTACCTTTTTTCAGTATATCGTACAAATCATTTCATTTCTATGGATTCTCTTTTCAGTACTAATAATCGAGCTGTATAGAAGTTATAAAACACTAGCAAAAACCCGCGTGCCTTGCAACGCCTTTCAATAAATAAAAATTGGTGTGCATAGTCCGGGATGATGTATAATGAAACAAAGCACAAATTTGCAAAACATGATTTTGAGTACATAAAATAATTTAGTTACCAATAAAAAATGTGTTACCCACAATTTTTTTTAAATTCGAGTTTGAGCACCACCTATAGGAAAAATTTTATACTACGTGACAGTACAGACACCTAGCCATATTCAGAATTCCTCTCATGCGCGTGGATTTTTACGTTCCCAGGTAATTGGCACCCTATTCAAGACTTTCCCTATGGCGGCCTCTACATTTGTTTTCCAAAAAAAGTTTTAAAAAAGATCATCAACTTTTCAAAATTGATGCCTATTGTGCAGCTCAAAAATTCATAATTCTATGCCCCTAAAAAATCGAATAAATATCCGTGGGAGGCGAACATTGGCAATATTATAAAACAACACTACTGATTTGATTCTGAAAAAGGACCACTGCTGCTTCCCGTTTTCTTGTTTCGGTGCAGCTAGTCATACCACCCGCACGGCACTGGTTCAAAATATATTCATGCAAGGCTAACAACTCACTGTAACACTTCTTTTTATACGATGCTCGATGTTTCCCTTGTAAGTATTAGAACGTTTGCGACATTACTAAGTGAGTGGACTTTGTTTAGTTGATATTTTACAAATAGTCATAAATGTCAAAACTTCAGCGTTTATTACGAAATTTCAAAGAGCAGCGAGCAGCTCAATGTCATATCTTTAATCTCAGAACATTTTCTATCTCCTATGTTGAGGAGAATAGTACTGAATTCTGAGTTCTCCGATTGCTATTTCATATTTTATTTTAAATGAAATTTTTCAATCTGTCCCTAAATGAGTGATCATTTTAGATCTGCATTAATTTCATCGGCCCGCGTATCTGTTGGAACAACTGGCAAGCTTTGTCCGAAATATATGCCAATAAAACAGTTTCACACCAAAATAAGTAATTGGTATTTTCTTCTTAAATCTTACATTGTTCTGTAAACGGCTTCAATAGATACTATATTTATCAAGGTGCATCGTCCCATTCCCAGACAACCATCATGCAGTCTTGCAAAACTTTAGCTTTGTGGCGGTTTTTAGATTTGTTACATGCAGAATTTTCCATATGATCTTCTCCGATCGGTATTATAAAGATAGAATGAGCTGTTTTTGCTTTTATGAGTAAAGTTGCCACAATCTCTGTTAATTACCCTGCTGGGATAACCCTGTTATTTGCACGTAAGAACGTCATGCCAGTGCCTCCTGTTGGGCCTTAAAAATTCACCCGTATTGACACTGTTGATAATGCGTCAACTTTGGTTTATTGTGCTCCATCTATTTTGTGTTTAGATTATTTTCAGACCCATCGATTAGTTGTGGAAATGGGAAACCATAATGATCCTGAGTATTTCCACCAATTAAAAGAACAATATCTCGTAGTGACAGCATTTCATTCGCGTAGGTTGTAAAATTATACTCTCTTTGCCAATCTTCTTAATTAATAAAAGAAAGTTTCTGTATGCGTGTATGTATGTGTGCGCTATAGCGGGCGCACCAGTCATCGTAGAGCTTCGAAATTTTGCACGAAGGTCCGTTGGGGTCTGCCCTGAAACACCTCGAAGCCCGATTTTCGAAATTCAAAATGGCCGCCGAAAAATGACCGAAATTCAAAATGGCCACCAAAATATGAATTTGCAAATTGTGTTCCGATTTCAATGAAAGTGGGTATCTAGGGGTTCTTAAGGTCGCTAAAAACGAATTTGTGGTCAAAACTTAAAAATTCAAAATGGCCGCGCCAATATGGCCGACGAATTTGCCAATTGTGATCCGATTCCAATGAAAATCGATATCTGGGGTTTTTTGAGGTAGCAAATAACGAATGTTTGATCGGACCTTATAAATTCAAAATGGCCGCGCCAATATGGCTGACGAATTTGCCAATTGTATTCCGATTCCAATGACAATCGGTCTAATCGGTCTTCTGGTGTTCTACGTCGATAGAGAGGGTATCCATCTTTTCCTGTTTGCGTTTCTTTCAAAAAAGTACGTGGGTATCGCTTTGAGCAGACACCTTGCTTCATGCATGAAGAACTGGGATTAATGGATCCACAGTCATCGTAGAGCTTCGAAATTTTGCACGAAGGTCCGTTGGGGTCTGCCCTGAAACACCTCGAAGCCCGATTTTCGAAATTCATCATAGGTAACTCTAAATTTTTATATGTATCCAAAATCAATTTTGCAGATTTGTTCTTTTTTTCATTATACTTTTTCCTACCGCGGACTGTGCACACATAATCTTTTTTTATTGAAAGGCGTTGCAACGCACGCGGGTTTTTTGCTAGTAAATAAATATTAAGGGATATTACAGTGTATCATTATGATAGTGTAATATGTGAGTCTCTGTGATTCATTGCAATCTGTTATCCTTTTTAATAAGTAGATATTATGACCCGGTTATTACAATACATGGTTAATTTACCAATAGCACAGAGATTTAATTTTTAGTCGGTTCACTGTAGTATGTAGTCAGGTTGCATCTCATAATTTAATTCCAATTGTAGACCTCAAAGAGCTACCCATTGGTGCCTAAGTACATATCGTATTTTAGGCAACCCTAACTACGAAAATTTTACCAAAAAGAAAAAGGCTTCATATAGTACGTAATTTTGGAGAACCTAAATAATTAGTTAGAGCTTTTTAGACCTAGAATTGGAATGTTCAAAAAAGTCTTCACACTCTATTTCTTCCGACTAAGGATTCAAGTTTTCGGTCTAATCGGGGTACTTTTTACCTATAATTTCATTTCATTAACACCGGAACTTTTCCCTAGCGCCTCATTTGATACCCATATCGAGTGGGTTGTAAGAAAAAAAGTAGTCCGCCATTTTGTATTGGCCGCCATTTTGAAATTTGAATGCACCTCATAACTAATTGTATTCTACTTGTCATACTCTTTAATTTGATACCCATGTCGGCGGTGGGGGAGCCCAATTGCGAAATTCGCCCGCCATCTTGGAACCGCCATCTTGATTTTTTTACAAAGTGGTCAGATTATATTGACACCCGAACTATATATATGTGCAAAATTTGAAGTTTATCGGTTATAGGGAAGTGGGTCAAAATCAAATTTTAAGTTTTGTCTACATACATACATCCATACATACACAGAGATAGAGCTAATATATAGGGTATATAAATAGCCTAAAACATGCTCGCAAAAATACTGAATCTTCCAGTGAAAGTCCCATCCCGATCGGCCTAGCCGTTCCCGAGATTACCGCGGCCAAACAGACAGACATACAGACATACAGACAGACAAAAATTTTAAAAATAGTGGATTTTGTTTTAATTACATGTAAATAACCAAAAAAACTTAAAAAAACATAATTATTTTGAAATTACAGACAGACACTCCAATTATATTTATATAGATTACAAATTCTACATAGTTTCCTACATAGGACAGAAAAAAATTTCAACAAATCCAACTTCAATGAAGCTTGTTCAAAACTATCGACTTTTTTTCCCACAAAAAAGAAACTCCAATGAACTACCTTACATTACAGAACTGTTTCAAGTACACAGTAAATCCATTTCTGCCCGTTTTTGCTCTACTTACAATAGAAGCACATCCGAATTAAAAAAAAATCAAAACATTGAACCAACTACGACCACGACGACGTCGACCCATAGACCAAATTGCAAGCGCAAAAATAAAGACTAAATTACCGCAGTTTCGTTTTATTTTCCAATACGAAAAGAGGAGGGAAAGAGTCGACACAGAACGAGACCAGTTACAATCAAGAATGCTTGACTAACTCCCAACAATATCCAACAACCTAGACGAGAATTGCTCAATGAAAGTGAAACCCTCGGCACTTTATTGTGGTTTGATTATTGCTTAATGTCGTAAAAATCATTCGTTTTTGCACGGATAATTTGCAGCCAAAGAAAAATGCCTTTATCCGCAATTTTTCGTCGGTCCGTCTCGCTCTTGCGTGCCCGAGGTGGTTGTAGCATGGCTGCTAAAGGAGTTATTTACAAAGTGGTCAATGGTCACCCAACTCATGGTTAATTAGCGGGAACAAGTAGTGGACCAAGTAGTGAACCCTTGCGAGAATCCTCAACAGGTCAACAGCTCCAAAACATAAACAGAAGAGGAGAAGATAAAGTGACTTGAGTCATCGAAAGTTGCTCACCAAGCCGTGACTTTGTAGAATGGCGATCTGGTAGCTTAGCCCTCAAGGGGTAGTGCTGCCCGGGGGGGTTGGGGGACGAGGCAGCCGGAAGGAGACCTCTAGAAAGATTCTTTTGCTTAGGGCTTACCCATACCCGAAATCGTGAGGTCAGTGAGCACCTTAACAGCACAAAGTTAGTTCAACCAGAAACCCGGAGAACTTTTGCTAATGGCCGAGCGTAAGAAAGTGGTTATTCGAAATGAATTGTAAAAGATAAAAGTTTCTCCACCCTTGAAGTTAAACTACGGTGAATAATTTATTGTGTGCTTCTGGGTCCGAGAATAAAAAATGATAATGAGTCTCTGTTTGTCCACCCCCGCCCTCCCCCGTTCCACCCCCCCAAAAACAAAACCCGCTTTTAGAACCAATTCTATTTCAATCCAAACCCTCCCAAGGATAATGCGGCTCCTTCGCTCATATTATTATGAGAGGGATGTCACACCGAATCGCCCGGTTCGGAAACGCCCGTTTAAGGGCAGCAAATTGCCGTTTTAATAATTTAAAACGTTCCGTTCAAATAAATATTGCGGAATTTCGCACTTGCTTACTCTTTATCTGCCCGTTTTAATCTACGATATTGCTGCTAATTAAGGTCGTGAAGCACCTTGTCCAATAGAGTAAGTAGGGTCTTATCCCTTACCTGGCTGCAATAAAAAATTACGTCCTTATGTTAGCCCCCGGAATGACTAATTAATTAGAACGAGCTCCGAAATCTACTTTCGCAAGATTAAAATTAGCCCAACATTAAAATGGAACTTAATTTGTATTTTGGCTAAATAGGCGAGCCGCCGCCGCCGCCCGCACTCGTGCCCCGTTCCCCGTGCCCGGTTTTAATACCTGTTCTCGTTGTTACTTTGGGGAAGATTATTATTTATTTATTTTCTCAGTTAATTTTTGAGGATAATGGAGGCAATTTCTTACGGGGAGCCCGGCCGAAGGCCCCTGCCAGAGTGAGGTACACAATTGGCGTTTTCAAAAATTTTGTGTTCTGTTTGCTTGTGCGGCTGTATTTAGGGTTATTGCTTATGGATTGAGTGTTGGCTGGTCGAGAGCGGAGTTTTAGATGCAATAATTCCTTATTGGAGATGTTACTTGCTGCGTTTGATGACCATATCACACATAGCCTTAAATAGAGTAGCACAAAGTACGGCGGAGCATAATCATTGTGGGTGGACAGATAAACGTAAAAATCTAAAAAGTTAATCAGTCGCCTTATGTCGCAACTGTCTGTTAAGTTATATGGGTTTTAAAGTCTTTCGTTATGGGGTTATGTCCGACTAACATTCGGGTGGTGTGGATAGAGTAGATAGGTCCCTTACGGGGCTAGCTCTCTGCCTCATGTTGACTCCGTGTGGATTGCCCTAAACGCCTTGCCTCATTCGCGCCTCGTCATAAGAAATGTCCCATTTGGTCCCCCTTTATTAAAAATCATTGCTACCCGATCCCGAATGTAGAAATATTTGAAAATTTCGTCGTGGGTATGAGAGTAACTGCGCTGGTGTCGAAACCTTTATATTTTTAATCAATAGTGTCGTTTTACCAGTGTGGTCCCCCAACTGGGTACTAATCACGTCCAATGCTGCTTGACCTCTGTAATCGAATCTCTTGTGTATGCTAAATGACAAATTTTAAGGTCATCAATATAATTGCCTGGAATGTGAAGTTAAACTTGCTTTGTGTGAGTAAAACTAAAGGCCCTCATTCAAGTACAGACCGCCGGCAGGCCATGTCCTGAAGGTATCTTGCTTTGAAGCCAAGTGTAACCACATACTCACCGGTCCCCAAACTGACAAAAATCTAAGTATATGAGTGCGGGGATTTATAGTCAGTCCGTGCCTGTAGGGAATCATGAGGTCACCTGCTGGAGAATTCCAAGGGCTATTGGATGGCTTAATTACCCCCAGAGATAACATCCTAACTAACTCACCATACATTAGCGATGAGACCGGATAATGTCTCTGCTTTATGGGAACGGAGTCAACCAGGTGAATTTTCCCCAGTCCTAAGCCATCGAATCAGGGTAACGTGTCCTGTATTCGCTCCAACTGTTGGCATTTCCTTGACTTTAAGTCGTGCATGTTCGAAGGTGCCGCTGGAGTCGTTGTCGGATTAATTATCTGAGGAGCGATTTAGAATAGTCTCCAGAAATCGAACGCGAGATACAGTCTTTGGCTTAGACTCGGTACTACATAAATGTTCGTCTCGGGGGTCCGTCCTCCAAAGGAGCTCCGTTCACCGTTTGCAAACTAGTTTGTAAAGAATACAACTTGATCTCGGGATGACCCTTTAAAAAGGGCCAGACAGCTGATACCGGCACCACTGTACAGTAAACCAGTCATCTCCTCACAAGCTAAGTAGACCTTATCGAATGACGATGAACTGACAAATCCGAAATAATAGCAGATATCTAGCAGAATCGTTTGAGCGAAAGCCTGTCGCCAAAGAACGAAGACATTTTTCGTTCGGCAAGAAAGCTGCAATTGAGAAACCTCGTCACCGCAGTGTTCTCTCGCCAAGGCCGGATTTTCGTTCAACTGGACAAAAATCAACGTCCTCAAATATTCAAGTCTGTCCTTGATCTCAATGAAGCTGTTTCTGCCAAACCTAGCTCGGGAGAAGCATCAACGATTTTGGAGCAGTCAACTCATCACCGGGAACTTTAGCGTGCGTCGGCAAACTTTTATTTTTATTTTATTTTTGTTTTTTTTTCTCTTTTGTTTTTATTTCATTTTTCAAAATTTCTTTAGAATTATTTTTAATTATTGTAATGATTAGTAGTCACGGTTTTTTTCTTTTTTTTTATATTTTTCTTTTTTTCCATTCTTTTGTCTTTTCTTTTCGTTTTCATTTTTTATACTTTTTCAGTTTTCTTTTTTGTAATGATGGATTATTATTGCTTGGTCTTAGAATTTCATTTTTCAAACATCGCGCATCCTTTACACTTTCTGCCACCTCGCACTGGCGACCTAGGTAGTAAAACCTTACCTTTTTGACATGAACAAAATTAGAACTTTGCTCAACATATTTCAAAATAGGGCTCATGGATTAAATTTTTGTCACATCAATGCGAGAAGCCTACGTAATAAAATTGATGAACTGCGCGAAATTTTTCTTGGGTCCAACATCCATGTCTTGTTAGTGTCCGAAGCTTCACTTCGCGATCATGTTCCTTCAATATCTGTATCAATCGATGGGTACAGTTTATTTAGAAACGATCGGAAGGATCGTCCTGGTGGCGGCGTCGCTGTTTATGTTAAAAAAGGTCTCCGCTGTTTCAAGGTAAAAGAATCTATATCCAATGCTCTGGAATTCCTTAGCGTTGAAATTGTGTGTGGTGTTAGAAAATGCCTTGCGACCGTGGTTTACTGTCCTCCTCGCACATTCTCGTTACCTGCAGCCAGTGAACTAGAAATGTGGCTCTCCGAAGCAACTCACAATTATGATAGCATCATTGTTGGAGGAGATTTTAACGTCAATATCCTATCATACAGCTCTCTGCGCAATAATTTCCTAACCTTTTTCAAAACTTTTGACCTGAAGCCAATCAATCAACTTCCAACGTACTGTAACACCTCTAATCCATCCTTGCTGGACATATTTTTCGTGTCGGATAGAGGGAATGTCTTATTTCACAATCAGATCAGCCCCCCAAGTTATCTTGATCATGACATCCTATATCTTTCCCTCAACTTCGCAATTGAAAGCAGTGAGAATAAAACTCTTTCTTACCGTGATTATAAGGCCATTAACACTCCTGATCTGTTACATGAATGTTCCGTACTTTCTTGGGACAATGTTTTCTGGTTTCATGACATTGACGACCAAGTAGCACACTTTAGCCTTCTGTGCAAGCACCTTCTCGAATCGTTTGCCCCAATCAAAGTTAAACGCATACTTCCCTCTTACTCACCTTGGCTCTCCCCTCAAATAAAACGTCTTATATCTGAGAGAGAATACTTGTTTAAAAGATATAAGAGAAATAGAACTGAAGCCAACCGTAGAGCTTACACAGTTGTCAGGAATGTAGTGACTTCGACTATACGCAAAGCTAAACTGAAGTTCTTTTCAGCTAAACTCAGTCCATCCCTACCCTCGAAGAAATTTTGGGCTAACGTAAAGAAACTTGGGATTCATGGTGATGACTGTGCAGCCCAGAGTAGTCTCACCGCAAACGAACTAAACAACTATTTTACCACGGTTGTCAACAATACCAGTGACAATTCCTGCTCGAGAATAATTGATGGCAATCTTAGGCACTTCAGTTTTCGCAATGTGGATTACTCTGAAGTTCACAAAGCTTTTTACTCCATAAAGTCGGATTCTGTTGGACTTGATGATCTTCCGCCAACCTTCCTTAAGTGCATTTTTCCTGTGATCTTCCCCTATCTTACACACATTTTTAATAACTGCCTCACAAAATCATATTTTCCAAGTCAATGGAAAAATGCGAAAGTAATTGCCTTACCCAAATGCAAATCCCCGAAAAACCCCTCTGATTATCGCCCCATCAGTACCCTATGTTTCTTAGGCAAAGTACTTGAGAAATTAATGTCATGGCAAATCCAAGCCCACTGTGAAATGTGGTCTTTGCTGTCAAGTACACAGTCCGGCTTCCGGAAAAGCAGTAGCTGTGAAACTGCGCTGCTAAAGGTAACTACTGACCTTCGTATGGCTCTTGATGGTGATAAAATTGCATTTCTGGTGCTTCTCGACTTCAGCAAGGCATTTGATAGTGTCAATCATAAGCTTCTCGAAACTAAGTTATCAAACTATATGGGTTTCTCCCCCTCAGCGATCTCCTTAATTCGGAATTACTTAAGTAATCGTTCCCAAATGGTATGGTTTCAAGATTCTATCTCTGATCCATCACCAATTACATGTGGGGTGCCGCAAGGCTCCATTCTAGGGCCATTACTTTTCAGCATCTACATTAATGATATCTGTAATTCTGTCAAGGATTGCAAACTCCACATGTATGCGGATGATGTTCAGCTTTATTCATATAGTCCCCTTGGTTTAGTGGAAAACTGTGTCTACAACATCAATGCTGACCTCGAACGAGTATATCAATGGTCATTAACAAATCAGTTACATCTAAATGCCGCCAAGTCTACATGCATCGCAATGTACAGGAGTGAGTTAGACACCTCGTATTTACCGCCTATTACTCTTATGCATACAACCTTACCCTACCAGCCACGAGTCAAGAACCTAGGTGTTTACCTGAATACACAACTAACCTGCTGTGATCAAACCGATCATACTTTATCCAAAATATACGGTAATTTGCGCCGCCTCTGGCTGTTCGCGTCCATTCTGCCTGCAAGTGTGCGGTCAAAGCTTATCAAATCCTTAGTGCTGCCTCACTTTACTTACGCTAGCTCAGTCTTTCCGTCCCCAGATGCATCATGCCGGGCCAAACTTAACGTTGCCTTTAATGATTGTACCAGGTTTGTGTATAACCTCCGCAGATTTGACCATATAAGCCCTTACGGCTCTTCTATCCTGGGTTGCACGTTCGACCAATACCTTTTCCTCAAGGCAGTATTATTCATCTATAAACTTCAGCGCTTTGAACGTCCGTCCTACCTCCTCGAGTATCTTCATCGCGGTCGTACAACTAGGAAAATACTTTTTATCCCGCTCAGAGTCCATCACCTTGTTGGGCAAAGGTCCTTTTTTGTTCACTGTCTTCGCATGTGGAACAATTTGCCACACGCCATTCAGAGTGCGAGGTCTATGAATGTGTTCAGGAAGCTTGTATCTAATTACCTTACAAGTCAATAATCTTCCATCAAATTAGTTTTAGTTTTTTCTCTTTAACATTTCTTCCTTTCTTCTTTTTTTTTTTCTTTTCTCTCTCTCTCTCTTTATCTTATGTAACGTATCTTAATATTAAGCCAATTTTTAGTTTAATTTTTTTTATTTTGATTTATATAAACTTTTATCCATTTTTTGATGTACATACGTGTTATAGCGTGTTAAGATTGTAATTATCTTTATGTACTAGTGAATTTTAATAAATAATAATAATAATAATAATAATATTGCTTTCCGTCGGGTCGTTGGACCTCCTCCAGCGCAGAGTCGAACTCGTCACCGATCGCGTGTCTATCTGGATCCCGGTTGTCAGACTCGTGAATGTTGGGGATTTGCCGACGACGGTCCACCGTTTGGCTCTCAAGCAAACTTCATGCAGCTAGCACATGTTACCAAAACGCTGAACGTACTGGTCAAGTGGGGCCTCGGTAGTCTAGGGGTAAGGCGCCTGACTACTATCCCAAGAGTCGAACTCGTCCCGCAGAGTCGAACTCGTCACCGATCGCGTGTCTATCTGGATCCCGGTTGTCAGACTCGTGAATGTTGGGGATTTGCCGACGACGGTCCACCGTTTGGCTCTCAAGCAAACTTCATGCAGCTAGCACATGTTACCAAAACGCTGAACGTACTGGTCAAGTGGGGCCTCGGTAGTCTAGGGGTAAGGCGCCTGACTACTATCCCAAGAGGTCCCGGGTTCGAATCCCGGTGGTGCCACGGTCCTAGCCTTTCCCAATTTCCCGCCTACATAACTTTCCTTCTTTCTTCTTCCCTCTTTACATTCCTGACTCCTCCTGTCATAGCCTTCACTAGTTCTCTTCCACGCTCCACCAAGCGCATGCCATCGGTTGGTTGAAGAGATTCAACTCGTTTCAGGAGGCATAACACTCCAGCGAGTTGTTCTCGATGCCCCGATGTCAGAGTCGCGAAATGGTTGAGAGTTGGTGGAATAAAAATATCGCAGTCAGGTTGTGACAGTTCCTTCCTCTCTTCTTTCTCTCTCTCTTCTCTCTATCTTCCGGCTAGAGCTGCTGTTCGACGGTGTATATGGAAAAAAATAGATTGTCGACAGTACAAAGGGACTTTCCCTAAGCCTCTAGTCTGCCACATAAAAAAAAAAAAAAAAAAAAGTGGCTCCTTACGTCGTTCCGCTCAGGGTCCCGAGCCTGGAGACGAAATTGGGACCAGTACTAGCCCTCGGCTCTGTCTCTCCACAAAGATGAGATATTTCGACGTACCTTGGGCTGGCGGGCTACTTCATCCCTGACCCGCGTTTCCACTCGGAACAGGAACTCCTTCTCTGACAACTAATTGTCAGCACCGGAAAACTTAATGTTCCAAGTGTTCCGCTTGGCGTCGAAATGAGGAGCCTCACGCATATTCAGGAACTGCGTGAGGTACTAGCTCAATTCATTATGTTTACCTACTCATAATCCACTTCTTCACATTTGGTATAAGTCTATAGGTCCAGCGGCTGGGTCCTTTCTCTGCCACATTCGCACTTCATACAACAGGACCGAACCAAACCTTCGCGTGTCGGCTTGGCCTACGGCCCTCTATATTAGGCAGCATCCTCGTGAGGGATTTTTCCAGGTTCCCGTTAACTGAACCCCGAAATTGAGCCTTCGGTCATTCATCACTCCCAGAAACCTAAGTGCTGGCTTCAAGCAAATGATCTGGATACGTACTTTCACCTCTACGGTCTCCAACCTTGTCGCTTGCTGATTAGCACTAGTATTTCGATTCTGGCCCAGCTAGCATTACCTAGCGTTTTCGAGTCTTCTATCGACGAAGCTTGGTTTTGGCAATTCAACCGCTCGTCGACATGTACTGTGTTTCCATGAGCCTAGGTAGAGTTTTAGTTGAGTAACCAGAAAGCGTTTTTCCCTCAAGTTAACTCGACGCTGCAGTCCTTGGTTAAAGTGACACATCAATAATTGCTTAGCCGTTGGTGTATGTGCAGTAAAGGATAATTAACACACACAAATACAAAACCCGGCTTAACCGGATGGGTTTCAGGGAGTTTTCTTGGATTTAACGAAGCTTTGTTCAACCCCCGTTTCCATGGGAGCTTACTTTTAGTAAACCCAGGGTAAACCCTGCATGAAAACACAGTAATTGAGAAAGTTAGTAAGATTGGTGAATGGATTCTAACGTTCGGTGTCTAATCGCGCGGAAAGAGTGAGTGAATGTGTGCGTTTTCTTACTGCCACATCTCAGAAATGACACTTTTTGGGACCTGGTTGTGAATGGTGATGAAAAGTGAATCCCGTGGATCCCAAATTTTCATTGGAGTAGATGGCACATAACAGAATAGAAACTCGCAGGAAGCCCTTGAATATTACAAAAATCAAAAAAAAAAAATATGAAAAATTGTTATTCTACCTAAATGCATGGTTTTCTCCTTTTGGACCATTTTGCTGCTCTGACTGGAATGCCTGACTTAGCACAGCAGTTTCTTTCCGACTAGACCACCGACTTACAAAAATATTATATTTTTTTTTAAAAAAGCCTTCGAAAATATAGCTTCAGGTTGAAATAGGAATAAGTGCTTTAAAGAGCCTCGAACATTCTGGTTTAAAAGGCAGTTCCCAGTCTTCCCGCAGTGGCGCTGAAGTTCGTTTTTCGTTGAGTGTACAGTTCATTTGCACCACGAAATTCACAATTAAATATTCAATTAAGCGATTCAGCTTTAAACGTTGCGGATGATTTTCCAATTTTGATTATCTGCGGTCAGTGTTGACATAAATAAAAGAGTATCGCCATACGAAAGCGGATTGATCACTACGCGGACAGAAATGCCTAAACACCGCAGTCCAAAAAGTTTGATTAAAAATTTACATAAAGTCCGTTAACAAAAGCACTTTAAAAGGACGAAATTTACAAATCAAGCCGGCATCGGAGGCCG
Organism: Thereva unica; assembly: GCA_949987705.1. Classification (NCBI taxonomy): domain Eukaryota; kingdom Metazoa; phylum Arthropoda; class Insecta; order Diptera; family Therevidae; genus Thereva; species Thereva unica. The sequence continues at coordinate 85,483,730 of OX465285.1, forward strand.
GCTTCAATAATTCACTATCGGTGTTGATTGGGGCCCCGGTAATGATGCTGTAAGGCATCTAACCTGCACTGGAAGCCCCGGAATCCATTTTTGCCCTGCCCAACTACTGTAATGCAGCAAATTATGCAAATATGTATAGTGCAACTCGTTGTTCAATTAGGAGAAAATGTACAACATGCTCGTATCGGTCATTGCCGAGGAAAATGGTGAAAGGTAAAAGGCCTCAGCCAGGCCCGTCTGTCGGGGGTCCAGCAGAGCTCAGCAGAGAGTCATTCGAAGCTGTCCGTCCGTCGTCGTCCAAATTTCAATGGGGCTGTTCGGGGTTTTCAGCATGCTAATGGCCTACTGCATGCTGCCCGGCCGCCATTGAAACGATTTCGTTTGTAAATTAAAATAAAAACAAAACCAGCCTCGAACATCCCTCGAGAGAGGTCCGGTCCGGAACAGCGGGGGTGGTCGACGGCCGGCAAAAAAGCACCATTAAAAGTTTCCGTCGTTTCTGCCGCCGTGCACAGTTTCTGTTTTTCTGTTGAATCACAGAATTAACAAAAATTGGGAACTCAAATCAGCATCGCAATTCGATTATGCCGCCCCGCCGACATGCGGCGGACGTCGGGGGAAGCTGTGGCAGCGCAAACACGAGCATAAACAAACACAAAAAAAGGATAACAAGGACACTGCCTCGATGGCAGCTGATTTTTATTTCAATGAACAAATATTGAAAAGTTGCCGACGATTGCGGGGGTGTTGCTTGCTACCCCCTCCCCCGCCCCACAACACACACAGAGCGGGCTGAGCGCTTTTAATTTGTCAATATTTCACCGCTTAGAAATTCAGACCACGGCTTTATGAAAGTAGATCGGTGTAGCAATCCTGCTCATATCCCTGCAATATTTCATAGAAAAGCACTAGGAAAAAAATGTTGTCCTGATGGACTGATGACGTGATCGAAATCTGCATTTCAAATGAATGTGACATGAAAAGCGCTCTAATTTCGATGAGCTTGGGATTGTCTGTTTGCATTTCGTGTAAACAAACACATTTTTTTATCAGCATTGTGAAATCTAGACAGACATTAAGCCATAAAGTGTAGGAAAACATGGTTTCCATTGGGGGAAAGAATTGACTAAAACCATATTGAATTTTCGGGAATAAATGTGCTTTAAATCTCATAAAGGATGCGCCATTTTACCTGAACAGAAAGTCCACTAACAGTTCTTTTAATTTCGGATTGATTATGCACACATTGAGCCTCATAATAGCAGAAGTTAGTACCTCAACGTAATGGTTTGGGCAGGCTCTAGCCTCCAAATATGAGGCATTCCTCCAAAATATAAAAGAATCAGCTCGAAACTAAAAGACCAGCGAAGATTGGAACACTAAATTTTTTTGTTAGAAGTGATCTCTAGCCTTGTGATGGTGACCACAAGAAAATGAGACGTCCTTGTTAATCCCGAACAAAACAGATCTTCTCGAAAAAGGCTTACAACAGCAGCAAGAAGGCAAAGATGCGATTCTGTGGTCCAATGGAACCTGCAACATTGTGAGAACTTAGATTCAGAAGAGCGTAACCTTAGGCACTCTAGCGACTGTCTTTTAACCTTACAAAAACGCCTTACAAAAACAAACCAATCCTTATCTTCTCTGATGGCCAAGCGGAAAACAGGGTGATAACCACTTATGGAAGATAGGAAAGGCGCAGGACCCCACCTGTAGATTTAACTTTGAGGAACACGTGAGCGCCAAGAATCCCATTTACCGTTTTCAATACGCCAGTTGTCGTGTTCGATCACGTAGGTCAAAAACAGCATGGGACGTGATTAGTACTTAGAGGGGGCCGCTTAGAATAATGGGACTCCAAAAGTGTACGCGACCTACTGCAGTGCACGCAGTGCTTTTCTTTTAGGTTGAGAACAGACAAAGACTAATAATGTCATACGTCGTTTCGAGCATAACTGGCATTAAGTTACGTATGCCTGGTGGGTGACTAACTCGCAAACGAACTCTACACTGGAAAACGTATCGTTTCGATGGTGATCGTCTAGAAAGCTCTAACATGACACTGCTGTCAGCACCAGCAGCCTTAGGGTCGTGTCCCGGGTCATTTTTTCACAATCTGGGAATTGGGTATTTAGAAGAAGCTCCCTGATTACGTACCGTGCCCCTGTCTGATATAATATAGTTGGTAGGCCTGCGTAGAATCTTTCTGGGCCGATTCATCTAGACCCTCTATATATTGGCAATGTTGCTTCTATGTTTGTCTCTTTGCCGGCTCTAATGTACGTACGCCTCCTTTCGTTTGCAGTGTCAAACATTTTGATCGTTGGCACCAGTATATTCCGCCATCCACTCAAACCTACTCTCCTGATGAAATCCATCCGGCAACGACTCGGCAATGTTAGACCACGTTTTGATCAACGCAAGATTCCGATTGAAGTTCACAGACGGAAGTGTGCCGCGTGGGCCCGATTGCGGACCATTATCTTGTTTGAGCAAAATTACGGATGCGATTACAAAGAGCCATTGCCATTGGGCTAAAGTTTCAAATGGTATTATCCAACAAATTCGCGGCGCTCGCATTACCGATCAATTAACGGAATCGTGGGGTATGTAATGGAGTTGTGTCAGCCTATCCGTAAACGGACCCAGCCATAGATCTCGGACAGCAATCTGGACCTTGTCAATCAGCGGAAACGAATGAAACACGTCGATTTCGAACAATAACGACGATTGAACAAAGAAGTTCGACTGAAAACTAATTAGGAACGAGAAGCGTTCTCGAAAAACGTTGCGGCCGACACGGAAAAAGTGACGTCGGGGCGCGACGGACGTTGGGACGTTGTACAAGACAATCCGGCGGTTAGGGGGCTAACTACATCAACAAACGACAATCTCTAAAAATCGGATGGAACTTTCGTGACTGCTCACGATGGGTCCCTGCAGCGGTGGAGAGAATTTTTCGAACAGCTGTACGACCAAGATCCGCCACAAGGTCCAGCACCCTAACCGCTGAGTATCGAACAGCCGACGAATTAATTTCTCGATACCGAACCGACAATTATCAAAGACGAGGAATTCCCGATTCAAACGGGTGTCCGACAGGGAGACTTCGCTTCGCCACTTCTCTTCAACGTTGTGATCGACGTCATTATGCGTGAAGCATTCGATGGTCGACTCGGAATTTGATACGTGGACAACAACTTCGTAACCGATTTAATGTTCGCCGGCGATAGCGCCGTCTTTGCCGACACGGTTGGCGAAGAAACGGATATCGTATACGACATTTTAACGCATAGCCCGGTTATACGGGTTAAAATCATTGCGGAAAATATCAAAGTGCTCATAACGGACGGAAAGCCAGTGTTCATCTGGATGGAACCCAAATCGAATAGGTTCCGATGTTCAAATATTTGGGATCATTGGTTGAAGAAAAGAAAGTGGCATCGACGGCCGACGTTTACAGCTGCAGCAGCCAGACAACAGCAACAACGGACAAATAGTACCATCAAAACGAACGAGGCCAAATGTGATGCTTGAGGCAGATTGTCGGTGCCTCACTCCGCCATCGCCGTCGAAACGAGACAGTTAGACAAAGATGAGATCAACAGACACGATCGAAGAAGAAATACAAAAACGTTGACTACGGTGGGTTGGACATGTTTGCCGAATGGATGATAATCGCTTGCCACGTAAACTTATCTGGCGAGACCGTCCGGCAGATTGGAGAATTCAGGGATCGGCACCAAAGAAACCCTGGCTATCGGGGGCGAGGATTCAGGAATGTAAAGAGGGAAGAAGAAAGAAGGAAAGTTATGTAGGTGGGAAAGGGGAAAAGGCGAAGGGCCGTTGGGCTGGCCGGGACTCGAACCCGGGACCTCTGGGATGGTAGCCTTACTCCCTAGTCTGCCGAGGGCCTGGCGTAGGTTGGCGTCGCAGCATAAAAAGTTTTCTACTTTTAGTTTGTAAACCTAGGCTCCTTAACCTCTGCTTGTGGTGCTGACTTTTTGTTTGGTATTAGTCCAGGCATGCATTAATGAGTTTACAGGCTATCACACTGCGTCTAGGCTTAGGTTTGTTGCAAATAATTTTGTATTGACCGTATTCGAGACTCCTGAAGTTCGATAGCCTGGCCTTGGGTTGCTGAACAAGAACTGTCTCGAAGTCTTCCTCAAGAAGAAGGACCTGTAGATTATCTCAAGCACAGCTGCAATGTTGCCTCAGATTGATTTGCAGGCACTTAGAAATAGAGGGGCCAACAGAAGCTCAAAACTAATAGTTTCTGTTGGCCCCTCTACTGGAGCGTTAAGAGGCGCCTAGATATTTGAAAATAAAAATGAAGACGCTGACAAACAACTCAAAAATAAGTTCAGGCCTTCATATGTTCCCACCACTCCGAAGTCTGTGCCAGGATCTGTAGCAGAAAGCGTGTGAAAAAAGGAGTGCTCTCTCTATCTATTCCCAGCCGAGCTCAATAATATCATTTATCATATTCGAACAGGAGCCCTTTATTCATATCCTTTTAAAAATTCAGACACACTATTGGCACACTGCTGCCAGCCACAGCTCCTTTCGCTCCAAAAAACGCCTTCAATTATCAGGGGGCAATGCAGGTATACTTAAGGCTGCCAACATGATTCCATTCAGGGCTGGCATATTCCAATCCATACCAGGACTCCCCTGGCGCACGGACTCAAAACTCAAATATTCACGTCGATTATGTTTATACTCGGAATAAAACTAACTCATGGGAATATCCGGAATAAAACATGACCAGCCCTGACACCAGCTGGAGCAGCATTCCGGTGCCTTTTTGGGGTTGAATCAAACCGCGCTGTTATCTCACGTCGGCATCCAGCCCTTCCCCGCCGCCTCCGCCCCAAATCCACAGTGCTAGAGACTTTATTATTATTTTCGCCCGGGTCCTTGCTGGCGTGCATATATAGTACATCAAGGAAATTTTATTTGCGGCCGGGGACGTAAATTTAACGAGCGACAAGGCAAATGCCAATTCCAGGTGTTAAACACCATGAATAGCCATTTTCAGCAGCGCTAGAGGATATTAAAAATTTACCCGGAATGTGGTCCATTGATTCCTTGTTCGGCCGGAGAGCACTACCGGAATCCTTCTTAGTTTGGAGCACCTCTCAAGGATATGAGAGAGGGAATTACAGTTTCGGTAGATTTTCATAAAACTTGAACGCGATGGAAGCAAACCAGATGCCGATTTCATCGCCAGGACCTCTAGGAGGGAGCACCTCTAGGAGGGAGGATGTGTTGGCGTGAGAGGATCTGCACCGGGGCTGGGGCTGCTCTGGGGGTCTTTCATGTTTTATTGTAGACACAGTCGGGCCTTACGACATTAAATGTTTTAAGAAAGGTACAATTTCGCCTGTGGAAGATATTGAAGGAATTTCGGGCAAATACTGAACTTTTTCCCATGCCGCTTAAAGAGATGAAATCTTCGAATTCTTGTGTGGGAGTTGAGACGTTCTCTTTAAGGATGTTATTCATCAAGGAATCTGGATCTGCTGTGGAAGGAAATTTGGAGGAGAAATTTGAAATGTAATATGATTCGTATTTTTTGATTATTTTTGTTTTATAAATAGAAATTTTTATCAGGATTCAAAAAACACATTTATTTTTTTAAAGCGGAGTTTGGTGGGACCCACTGCACAAGATCGTTCTAAATATACACATACAGCACTGAGAAATTGATGGCAGAAGGAAATTGCAGTTTACAGATTGTGTTCGTTGACACATTAATGTTTTCATCATCCAAAATATATTTAGAAGGGGTAAGTACAATAGAGCAAAATGGAGCAGTTCTAAGCTCAAGAATAACTCTTTGTACTACAAGTCTAGCGCAGATATACCCCCCCCCCCCGATCTCTGAAAATCATCCACAGGTTTACACGACCTTATTAGGCAACTTTACTATTACTGCTGTCATAGCCGCTTATCAAAATACGGCTGCACACCTCTTAATAAATTCACCACAGTGTCAAATCGCCTCTATGGCACTCAAGCAACGCAGGGTACGTTCACACTTTTTCTAGACTAAAGGCGCTTTAAAAAATTGTATAGGACGAGCATTTATCTTGGTAACCATAAAGGGTGCCAATAGTATATTTGTAAACTGGTTATCACTCGTTTGCGTAGGTCAAGCAGCATTGAAGCTGGTTAGTGCTTAGTTGGGGGACCGTTTGGTAAAACAACACTCGCGTTTGGAATGACCCATGCCGATGAGGATGCATTTATAAATGCTCGTGCATGTAACGGAGCATGCATATGTACCTCTGGCAGGCGAATTTTTACATATTCGTGCTTGTGGTGGGAGCGTGCATATCCGTGTGGCATGCGCATATGTTCACTATGCGTGCTAGGTGCGTGCGCGTGCATGCTTTTAAGATAATTAACCAACCAAAGTAGATTACATTTATCAATAATTAAGGAGGTGGCTGCCAACTCTTACATCGGATTTGCTTAAGAAGATGGAACAGGTTTTCTTTAATAATTATTGATAAGGTGGTGGCAGTTTCATCCTACTAGTAAGGTGACCGAGGATTTTCATTTAGAATAGTACCAACTATTGTCCATTGCCATTGTCTCATTGCAGAAGTCTGTCCAATTTCTAGTAGTAAGCAAAACAGATTTGAGGCTGTAAGGAGTCAGGAGGGTGTCGAAAGAGATGGTGAAGAGCTCAGCATTTAAACTCTTGGATGTTATAGAAGTTCGGAAACACTGCATGCGAAGAAATATTCCATAGTACAGTTGCGCGAAAACTGCGGCGGAGAGATTGATACGAGCGGGGTAATCTGTTGCTGGGGATATAAGATTTCCAGCGTTAATCTAGAATAAAGTAATTTTAGGAGCCGTACCTCAAATAAAGGAGTTGTAATTGAGCAGAGTTTTTTTCTTTTGGTGAGGTACTGAGACTAAATGGAGCACAGCCTTAATATAGGTTACTCTACTTGGAATTTGTGTTTGATATTTACTAATTGACCACATTTCTTAAAGTAATCTTTTTCGATTACCAATTTTTCTCTACGCTTCACTGTAATAATTCCCCTAATTGGCACCATCTGTCCCTTGTAGAAAAATGAAAAAGTGGTAAATGTTAATTAAATCCCTAACGACACGCGTCCAGTGATTAGTCTTGTTTGTGCGCACACATCGATATTAGACGTGCATGGCACGAAGGGGTGGTATATAATGGAAAGACGCAGGAGCATTTCGCTGGTCGTGCAAGGGATAAGTTATATGGGAAAATTAATGGTAAAGTTAAGGACCCTTTAGGTAGACGGGAACTTGTTGGGTGATAGAGTGACTAAACTGGACTTATTGGGGGACAGTCTTCACTTGTCGAAAAAGGGGTGGACTCTTCGGGGTGATATTTTAAAGGCACAAACAGATTGGCGCGGAGGTCGTGACGGCGGCCGCCTGCGAGAGAATTTCTCGTTTCATTTCTCCACGCCTCCGCGGCAATGTGTTTGCGCCTTAATAAAAATTAGTCCAAACGAAAGGGCGATGTTAGGGAACAGAGACCTTAAGGCCGGACGCACATTGAGACGCAGGCGGCACAGGTAGAGCAGCACGGTTTGTGTGGCCCCTGGGCTTTGAATAGAGAAGATAAGGAACCGAAAATAGCGTACATGTACACGGATTTGGGGGAAGCACTTGGGATCAAGAAATTTTCTCTCTAATTCTCTCCCCCCACTTTAACCACAACAACAAAATACATTGACTTTAACCACAACAACAAAATACATTGTCTAACCCGGACATAGGCGTAGTGAAATTTGTTCAGGTTTTGCGAAGGGTCTGCTTCAAACATTTAGCCAAGTGAAGCGTTCTCACCGAGATGGTTGCTGAGAAACGATATCCCTCCCGGTTTTTGAATAAATATAACACAGCCACTGTCCGGGTTAGACACAAATACGTAAACAATGCTATGCATTAGTGTTGCCAAAATGTTTCCCCGTGTTTAATAAATTGCACTTCCTCGTCTTCTCTATTCAAAGCCCCTGGGCTGAAAGTCGAGTCGTGTTTCGTCACTTTCTTCTCAATTTCAGCACAGCTTTTTAAAGCAGAATGCGAATTCCATCACAAAACAGGTGATACGAATACTGCGCCAAGCTTAAGCTTCGCGACACTTGTTGAGGGGGCGCAGAAACTGTATGACACGTGTTTTTAAATCCTTATCCGAATCCCACTCGGGGCTTAAGAAATTTAATTCTTCCATTTCAAAACTGTTTTCGTCAAACTATTTGTTTATGTGGAAAAATCAAGGTTAGGAGTCACTCAGCATGTCTGCATGTCGTTCAGGTCACAGGGTAATGTCTAGTAGCAAGATTGGCTTGAAGACCAGAGGAGAATAGGAAAGGTTAGGGGGCTTGGGGGTGTCGGAGCAGGTGGCGGCGAACCGAGTTTGGAAAAACTGATTGTGGGGGATTATTCCACAGCCAAATTGTTCTATTTATAAACAAACTATTAGACGTTAGTGTGGGCAAAAAGGGGATTGCAGGGTATGAGAGTGAGCCGAGTGGGCTAGTCTTGCGTCGCGGGAGAAATATTTCCGTGCAGGCAGGGGGACGGATATTATCGGCGAAAATATCCAAAAAGATCCTAAATGTAGACACGCAAGTTTCTGTTCTTTATAGCAAATAAAATAATACACAATTAACTAAAAAACAAGGCTAATCATGATGCTCAACGATAATCGGTATAAAAGTTATCAACATTTACCCGAGTATAAATAAAAAATGGCCTTACAACGGGCAAACTCCGGCCGCTTGAGTTTTAAGGGACATATGACACCCTCAGAGCAAAAGCGGGCTAAAATAACAAAGAGAGCGAAAACGGTTCGGGGTTTTTTTTAGCGCAAAAGAGGAATATCTTCGTATTCTTAGAGTAAAAATGGTATAACTATACTTCAGCGCAAAAACGGTGTATCAAAAAACTGAGAGCAAAAGCGGGTTAACTTTTTACTCCGCTTTTGCTCTTAATGAAAACTTATACCGCTTTTGCGCTGAACAAAAATTTAAATCGCTTTTGCTCTCAATAAACGCGTCAAATTTGTGGGTTGAAAACGCTGCTTTAGATTTTATTTTTTGAATTCTGCTTTTTCTCCCTTGTAACGTAATATAGAAAGTTCGCCGTCGCCTGGTCCCAAACCCAGGGTGTGAAAGGAGGCGGGTACTCAATCTGCTGAATTGACGAGAATCGGGAAACCGAAGAAACAGGGCAAGAGACCGTATTTTTCGAAGCGGCGCCGACAGCAGCGTATCCATTGCTGGGACGTCCCGCTCGGACCGAAAATACTGTGGAAGAAGATGCTCGCCCTTTCACGTCAACTAACTATTCCTATTGAAACCCACCTGTTTTACTATCTAAAGCGCCGACAAGGATATAGTTTATTGCTATAAGAAAGAGTAACGGCGAAAGTAAACATCCTTGTCGTACTCCTGAGTTCATCTCAAAGGTTTCGGTTAATTTTAACTATATTAACACATTTTTGCTATTTTTGAAATTTTCGTTTTTGAATACCTCCGGTTACCCGGTCCCTTTAAATTTTGCACACAACTTCAGCTCCGATGACAATGTACAGTGCTGCATACAAAATTAAGACCACCTACACTTTATCATGAAACTTTTACTTCCGATGCCTACAGCTTTCGAATGATATGTTGGGCTACATAAATCTAGTGTCTAGTTTCTGTAATAATTTCATTAAAATAAAACAATACAGTATTGCAATATAAATTATAATTGCACTGCAATTATCAAATAATTAAAACTTGTTACATCCTACCATCAAAAGACACAATGAATGTCGGACCGTTCAGAACAGGACAACTTCAGGAAGCAAAAAAATTGTGAAAAGACGTGTTGGAAGTTCTTTCCTCAAGTTAGTTAAAGAAAATCGAGCCCTGCTCTTTCGGCAGATCTCCATTACGCAAAAGTCTGCTGATCACATTTGACGAATCCTTTGCGCAAAAGGATAGTTTGATCGGAGCACGACAAAAAAATCTTAACATGCAGACCTGCTCGAGCAAGGGTTTTGTAGCATAGAAGATAGCAACCACAGGAATTGGAATCCGCAAGACTGGAACGAATTTTTTTCACAGATGAAAATGAAGCCAAGCCAAAGCCATTGAACGTGGTCTTAATTTTGTATGCAGCACTGTAATATGGTATACTCATTACACCGTTAGATCCATGGCGGAGGTCTCCAGAGGACGGCTTACTGTTTTCTTCACGGAACAAATTTTGCAATCGATTTTTCAAATACTTCCGGATATCCTATCATTCTGAAATTTTGCACACAGCTTTAGCTCCGAAGACAATGCAATATGGTATATACCTTTAGATCCATGGAGGCCGTCTCAGGAGGGCGGGTTGAAATATTCTTCACAACCCCCTCGACATGGGTATCAAATGAAAGGGCATCATAAGTCGAATGCAATGAGCTATGTCTTTAGATCCATGGCGGTCTCCTCAGGAATGCCGGTTACCATTCTCTTCAGAACCCTTTCGACATGGATATCAAATGAAAGCGTATGATATAATATGCTCAATATATTGTTTGGTCCATGGCGACCATCTCAAGAGGGCGGATTAACATTTTCTTCACAACAACCGCGACGTGGGTACTACAGGAAAGGGTGTGATAAGTAGAATACAATAAGCTATATGGCGTCATTATAAATTTAACTTGGCGGCTAACATAAACTGGTGGATTGCCTAACTTTACAACAACATCGAAATGGGAATCAAATGAAAGGACATGCCATGTAGAACAAAATAAGCTATGTGACATAATTCAAAATTTAATATGCACACCAGTTACATAATGGAAATTAATACGGTAAATTATTTAAAGTAAAATGAAAGATAAAAGTTTCAGATAATGAAATATAATTTATAGATGTTATTTTAAACGAAAAAACGCGGGGGTCATGCTATAGACAATAGTAGAAGTGTAGAGTAGCTGGGTTGAGAAGTCATTCGCATCAATCATGTATGCGCCCACGTTTTTTCGTTTAAAATCTTACAAATATTTTCAAAGCTATTACAAAATCACAATCACAAATTTTCAGGACTATCTGTATGGGGTTAGGAATATGTTTGAGGTTCTAAATCTGTATGAGGCTTGGAGAAATTATTTTATTCTTTTTAGCTCGTTATCTTTTCGTTTTTTTCTTTATCTAATAATTATTTTCCGTTCAGCCATGTCTTTATTGTGTAGTTAGATATTGGCCTTTAATTATTAAAAAAAATCAATTTTATTTGTCACCCTCATAGCAAAAGCGGGTTATATTTGATGTTGCAGCAAAAGAGGAATAAAAATATTTCAGCGCAAAAATGGTTCAACTATTATTCAGAGCAAGAACGGAACAGCAAAAGTCTTAGAGCAAAAGCGGATTAACTCTCTAAACCATTTTTGCCCTCTACGAAAACTTAAACCGCTTTTGCCCTCAGTTTTTACTTATACCTCCGTCGCTACATTATTACTTCGAAATCTATTTTTAGACCACATTTTCTTTATTTTCCTAGAAATACAATGCAACTCTATTCATAATATTGGAATTTTTGGAATTTTCGCGTTTGTAAGATTTGACTTTGAATGTGTAAAGTCTTTGTAATTGTTTATGATAAGTTTTATGTTTTTGCCATTTTCCCATTTTGACTACATATTTGGGGATTTTTACATTTCTGACATATGTAAATTTTTCACATGTTTATCTTTTATCTTTATTACTAACTTCAATTTTTATAATGTTTGCAATTTATGATTTTTTTAATTTACTTTTTTTACTTAGTAATTTTTGTATTTTGTAAAAAAAATTTAAATTTGTTCAAAAATTCAGAATTGCAAACATAAAACTGAAGAATTGGAGATATTATTGTCAAAAAAGAAACTTAATAATATTAAAATGAAAAGAGCACTCATTTTGAAACTGAAATTGTGAAATCCAAATATTAAATAAAATTGATTTTTTTTAATAATTAAAGGCCAATATCTAACTACACAATAAAGACATGACTGAACGGAAAATAATTATTAGATAAAAAAAAACTTTTTAATATAGCACGTTTTTATAACGAGCTAAAAAGAATAAAATAATGACTCCAAGCCCCATGCAGATTTAGAACCTCAAACATATTCCTAACCCCATACAGATAGTCCTGAAAATTTGTGATTGTGATTTTGTAATAGCTTTGAAAATATTTGTAAGATTTTAAACGAAAAAACGTGGGGCGCATACATGATTGATGCGAATGACTTCTCAACCCAGCTACTCTACACTCCTACTATTGTCTATAGCATGACCCCCGCGTTTTTTTCGTTTAAAATAACATCTATAAATTATATTTCATTATCTGAAACTTTTATCTTTCATTTTACTTTAAATAATTTACCGTATTAATTTCCATTATGTAACTGGTGTGCATATTAAATTTTGAATTATGTCACATAGCTTATTTTGTTCTACATGGCATGTCCTTTCATTTGATTCCCATTTCGATGTTGTTGTAAAGTTAGGCAATCCACCAGTTTATGTTAGCCGCCAAGTTAAATTTATAATGACGCCATATAGCTTATTGTATTCTACTTATCACACCCTTTCCTGTAGTACCCACGTCGCGGTTGTTGTGAAGATAATGTTAATCCGCCCTCTTGAGATGGCCGCCATGGACCAAACGATAAATTGAGTACCCTTTATTGCTTATGGTGTTTTACTTATTACACCATTTTATGTGAATGCCATGTTTCGGGTGTTGTGAACAAAATGGTAATCCGCCCTGTTGAGATGGTCGCCATGGACCAAACAATATATTGAGCATACTATATCATACGCTTTCATTTGATATCCATGTCGAAAGGGTTCTGAAGAGAATGGTAACCGGCATTCCTGAGCAGACCGCCATGGATCTAAAGACATAGCTCATTGCATTCGACTTATGATGCCCTTTCATTTGATACCCATGTCGAGGGGGTTGTGAAGAAAATGTTAATCCGCCCTCTTGAGATGGCCGCGATGGACCAAACGATAAATTGAGTATACTATATTTCTTATGGTGTTCTACTTATCATACCATTTCATTTGATACCCATGTTTCGGGGGCAGTGAAGAAAATGGTAATCCGCCCTCTTGAGATGGCCGCCATGGACCAAACGATATATTGAGTATACTATATTGGTTATGGTGTTATACTTGTCATATCCTTTCATTTGATACCCATGTCGAAGGGGTTGTGAAGAATATTTCAACCTGCCCTCCTGAGACGGCTTCCATGGATCTAAATTGGGGGCCTCGGTAGCCTAGGGAGTAAGGCGTCTAGCTACTATCCGCGAGGTCCCGGGTTCGATTCACGGCCAAGCCCCACGGTCCTTCGCCTTTTCCAATTTCCCACCTACATAACTTTCCTTCTTTCTTCTTCCCTCTTTACATTCCTGATTCCTCTTGTCATAGCCTTCCTTAGCCCTTCCCCGCTCCGCCAAAGCGCATATCATCGGTTGGTTGATGAAATTCAACTCGTTTCAGGAGGCATAACACTCGAGCGAGCTGTTTCTCGATGCCCCGATGCCAAAGTCGCAATAGTAATGGTTGGAAGTAGGTGGACTGAAAAATATCGCGGGTAGGTTGTGGCAGTTCCTTCCTTCCCCGACTAGAGCTGCTGTTCGACATTGCACTCTATATGAAGAAAATAGATTGTCGACAGTATAAAGGGTCTTCCCTGAGACTCTAGTCTTTCACATAAAAAAAAAGTATATACCATATTGCATTGTCTTCGGAGCTAAAGCTGTGTGCAAAATTTCAGAATGATAGGATATCCCGAAGTATTTGAAAAATCGATTGCAAGATTTGTTCCGTGAAGAAAACAGTAAGCCGTCCTCTGGAGACCTCCGCCATGGATCTAACGGTGTAATGAGTATACCATATTGCATTGTCATCGGAGCTGAAGCTGTGCAAAATTTAAAGGTGATCGGGTAACCGGAGGTATTCAAAAACGAAAATTTCAAAAATAGCAAAAATGTGTTAATATAGTTAAAATTAACCGAAACCTTTGAGATGAACTCAGGAGTACGACAAGGATGTTTACTTTCGCCGTTACTCTTTCTTATAGTAATAAACTATATCCTTGTCGGCGCTTTAGATAGTAAAACAGGTGGGTTTCAATTGGAATAGTTAGTTGGCGTGAAAGGGCGAGCATCTTCTTCCACAGTATTTTCGGTCCGAGCGGGACGTCCCAGCAATGGATACGCTGCTGTCGGTGCCGCTTCGAAAAATACGGTCTCTTGCCCTGTTTCTTCGGTTTCCTGATTCTGGTCAATTCAGCAGATCGAGTACCCGCCTCCTTTCACACCCTGGGTTTCGGACTTTCTATATTACGTTACAAGGGAGAAAAAGCAGAATTCAAAAAATAAAATCTAAAGCAGCGTTTTCAACCCTAGTGTGATGAAAACAAATTTGACGCGTTTATTGAGAGCAAAAGCGATTTAAATTTTTGTTCAGCGCAAAAGCGGTATAAGTTTTCATTAAGAGCAAAAGCGGAGTAAAAACTTAACCCGCTTTTGCTCTCGGTTTTTTGATACACCGTTTTTGCGCTGAAGTATAGTTATACCATTTTTACTCTAAGAATACGAAGATATTCCTCTTTTGCGCTAAAAAAAAACCCCGAACCGTTTTCGCTCTCTTTGTTATTTTAGCCCGCTTTTGCTCTGAGGGTGTCATTTAATATTTGGATTTCACAATTTCAGTTTCAAAATGAGTGCTCTTTTCATTTTAATATTATTAAGTTTCTTTTTTGACAATAATATCTCCAATTCTTCAGTTTTATGTTTGCAATTCTGAATTTTTGAACAAATTTAAATTTTTTTTACAAAATACAAAAATTACTAAGTAAAAAAAGTAAATTGAAAAAAATCATAAATTGAACATTATAAAAATTGAAGTTAGTAATAAAGATAAAAGATAAACATGTGAAAAATTTATGTCAGAAATGTAAAAATCCCCAAATATGTAGTCAAAATGGGAAAATGGCAAAAACATAAAACTTATCATAAACAATTACAAAGACTTCACACATTCAAAGTCAAATCTTACAAACGCGAAAATTCCAAAAATTCCAATATTATGAATAGAGTTGCATTGTATTTCTAGGAAAGTGAAGAAAATGTGGTCTAAAAATAGATTTCGAAGTAATAATGTAGCGACGGAGGTATAAATAAAAACTGAGGGCAAAAGCGGTTTAAGTTTTCGTAGAGGGCAAAAACGGTTTAGAGAGTTAATCCGCTTTTGCTCTAAGACTTTTGCTGTTCCGTTCTTGCTCTGAATAATAGTTGAACCATTTTTGCGCTGAAATATTTTTATTCCTCTTTTGCTGCAACATCAAATATAACCCGCTTTTGCTCTGAGGGTGACATATGATGGGCAATTTTAACGGAAACACATACCACCACAGGACGGCCAAAATTTACCAAAAGATTTAAATGGCCGAATACTGAGCAGTATACACGGGCATACGACGCTAACATAAAGGCCACACGCAATAGCATATTTGTTATGTCCAATCGGCCTTTGGATTATCATACTTAAAGACTACCGATGCACAAGAGAAACAATCTCGCCAGTCAACGGTTTGTTGTACGTGATGTGTGTGATGCACTGTTTAGTGGGAAATCTTCTTATTTAACAGTGAAAAAAATGAAAAAAATTATTGCATTGTCGATAAAAATTTTGAGATGTTCGAAAAAATATCTCTATATAGATGAATATTAAAATGAGTGTGGGTGTGTGGTGTATGGCCGTAAGGTCCTGTGAACAACCTTCTGGTGCGCGGCAAATGGCAGAGGCAGGGTCGGCGTTTGGCTCTTTTACGCCCAGTGCAGCTTGCCACAATGCGCCTCCATCAGCCGCTCATTTTTTATTGCAGTGACGGACAATGGAAAAATCACAAAACTCTATCACGTTTTTTCGGAAATTGCGCCCGGTGCGTATGCACCAATTGCAACTATGAAAGCGCCGCCCCTGCCTTTGCCTAATCAGGTTTCCGTCGCGATCTTGTTTTTGGGCTGAGTTTGCTTGCGGTTTTATTTCACAAAATTCTTCCGCTAATGCTGTTTAATGCTCCAGGATGTTTTTCGGTGTTAGCTGTATTTCCCAAACTATTTCTAGCGCAATCCTAGGCTCCGAAAATCTATAGTGCTGTGCACTCAAATCTCCATAATAGAGTTCTTTATGTCGTTCTTTAAGCGTTCATATTTCAATTAGGGATAACTGGTGGTCACTATACTGCATGTATTAGTTTCTACTGAAGGATCTTGTATAGAAAAAAGACAGTCCACCTTAACAACCTTCCCGGACATAGAAGGACCAGCTTCAGAACAGAGGCGATCCAGGTGCTTCTCGCCGAATAAGGGATCTAAAATAGCACGACTAGTACGAATTACTACAAATCAAGAACTATGGCACCGTGCCAGCCAAGAACGGATAGACGACGAAATCAGGCGAAAGAAATGGAATTAGATTGGCTACACCTTGAGAAGACAATGGAAAAGGGCACAGAGCACAGATACTCTGTGCAGTTGCTTCAATATAAGACAATGAAGGCACGGAAACACAATCTTAATTTCTGAAATTGCGTCCGGTGCAAGTGCACAATTTGCACTTATGAAAGCGCCACTCCCCTATGTTTCAATCTCGGCCGGTGTTCACCCGTTGTAAGGCTATTTTTTATTTTTAGTCCGATGAGTAGTAACTAAACACTCAAATAAAAAGTTGATTGCCAGGTACTAGGCACCGGCACAGACCTTGCCGACCTGTGTTTTCTAGTGTAAAAATGTTCAAATTTTAATTTGGTTACAGTTTGAAACTGCTATTTCATAGGTCACGTTTTTTTGCTGGCTTCTCTTCCACTAAGAGAGACAACCCAATATTTTCTCGCGCATCTCTGGCTAGAATTAGAACATGCATACTCATGATTGATGGAAATCAAGATATACAAAGAGTTACATCAGTCACCACTATAGGCGGTAGGTTTTCTGAATGTACCTACAAAATGGGGACTTTAGCACCGTCAGTTGTACCGTAGCTCTTGGACAGGGCTACCCTTTTTTTAGCTGACCACCAAACAGAACCACCGATTCGTGAGTTTTGTTTTTCATATATCAAATTCTGTTTCAAAAAATCCTCCAAACTTTTGTGCTCTCTCTAGATAAAATCTCCAAATATGCCAAAGGTAAGCCAACAGGAAGACTCTCTAATTACATTATCCACACAAAATCCATCATTCCCAGCGACATAATATTTCTCAAGTCTGTCATCGTGCAATCATCCACTAAATCATCCGAGGAGTAATGCAATCAATTTGCGAGCGCTCGTTTCACTTGATTAAGTCATCGCCAAACAACTTCGCAACAACTCCCCGAACAGTCGCCATTAATGCAACAATTTGTTAATTTGCCACATCCCCCAACGCACTGGAGCCGAGTTAGGCCAGTGCCGTGCACGCCAGTAATGCTAGAGCGCCCCCAGAACAACATCCACCCCGGGGGAGGAGTAAATTTATCTCAGCCTTAAGGGCTATGTAAATGTCGCAAGTCCAATAAAACGCAAATCCGCAAAAGAAAACAAAATCCTCGGCCAAATAATTGCTCCGCTTTTTATGGTCGGTCTAAATCTCGCATAAATGTTTGGCTCCGAGCCCTACACGTGTTGTGAAATTTTTAGTGCACGTCCGGGTCTTATATTTCTAAATAAAAGCAGGAAATTTTGCCAAATTATGTAAATCAAAAGGTCCTTTTCGGGGGCCCCTGGAATGGCGGAAATCCCGAGGTCCAGGGCTGCTCCGTGCCGCCCCTCCTAGCGGTACGGTCCCGCAGTCCTTAGTCCTGTAGTCCTGTGAATAATAGAGTCAAATTTTTTTAAAGGCCCAGCATTGAATAATGCATGCTACATAAGTTCCTTGATATCCCGATGCCCCGGCGAGCCGAGCAGGACGAAGGATATGTCTTCGGTGCTGGGGAAATTGCACCGAAAATTATGGACGGAAAATAATAAGGAGCGGCCGTCCTAGGAAGCATCCTATTTGCTTGTTCTGGGCAGTTTCATTATTTAGCGGCGAACAGGAGATTTTCCAATTTTCATACATTCCTTCGCCGAGGATATTGAATTCCATAATAGACGAAGTAGTCCAGTTGCCAGAGTCAAATTTAGACTGAAAGCCAGCACAAAATGTGATATCGCTGAAAATTGGGTCATAGGTACTTTTTGGGGTGTAGAACACAATAAAAAAACCTTTGCTGCTCTAAAGTGTATGCTAACTTCACAATTTCGAAAACAAATTCGAAAATGTGGTTTTCGCATTATATCTCGAAAAAGAAAAAAAAATCGAAAAACTAATATCACCACGTGAAAGAGCGGAAAATTCTACTAAAAGATATGTTATAACTTATTAAAAAAATGTTTGTTTATTATTATAAAAAATTATTACAAATAAGAAAGCGAGTTCGAAAATTCGACGCGCGCCAAATCCCAGAATTCAAATATTCAAGCGAGGCGTTCGGGGAAAAACTGAAATATCTTTGCCTAAAATCCACCAACAACAAAAAACAAAAAAAGCATTTTAAAGAGGACACTCTAAGCTTTTTAAGGAAGTCATTAGTTTTTAATTTTACTGTTTTTTTCCCATAGAAAAGTTGACCGGAAGTTATAATTTTTAAGATTTTTACTGATTTTTATAAAACTGATTCCTGCAACTTAAAGTTAAGCTTTAAAAAATTACTAAATATATAAAATGAAAGATAAAATCCTGAGCTTTAAGAATATATTATTCATTTTTTGATTAAGCATTCAGGTTAAAAGCAAACATTAATTAAAAACGCGTTAAAAAGTGCTTTGAAATATCATGAAGAAAAGACGCGCGCAGCGACGCCGTCAGCTGTGTTTTTGGAGCGCGTCTTTTGCTGCTGAAAATATTGCATGTCTTTATTATTGCGCAGCAAAACAAACACGGCTCAAAAAACACTCATTGCTGCCGGCGTCGCTGCGCGCGTCTTTTTTCTTCATGCTCTTTGTTTTTAACGCGTTTTTAATTAATGTTTGCTTTTAACCTGAATGCTTAATCAAAAAATGAATAATATATTCTTAAAGCTCAGGATTTTATCTTTCATTTTATATATTTAATAATTTTTTAAAGCTTAACTTTAAGTTGCGGGAATCAGTTTTATAAAAATCAGTAAAAATCTTAGAAATTATAACTTCCGGTCAACTTTTCTATGGGAAAAAAACAGTAAAATTAAAAACTAATGACTTCCTTAAAAAGCTTAGAGTGTCCTCTTTAAAATGCTTTTTTTGTTTTTTGTAGTTGATGGATTTTAGGCAAAGATATTTCAGTTTTTCCCCGAACGCCTCGCTTGAATATTTGAATTCTGGGATTTGGCACGCGTCGAATTTTCGAACTCGCTTTCTTATTTGTAATAATTTTTTATAATAATAAACAAACATTTTTTTAATAAGTTATAACATATCTTTTAGTAGAATTTTCCGCTCTTTCACGTGGTGATATTAGTTTTTCGATTTTTTTTTTCTTTTTCGAGATATAATGCGAAAACCACATTTTCGAATTTGTTTTCGAAATTGTGAAGTTAGCATACACTTTAGAGCAGCAAAGGTTTTTTTATTGTGTTCTACACCCCAAAAAGTACCTATGACCCAATTTTCAGCCATATCACATTTTGTGCTGGGTCAAAGTCTCCGACAACTGGACTAAAGGGTGAAGTAATAAAGGAACGTTCAACACCTTCGAGTGAAGACGGGCGGGATTCAATTTGGTGAAAGCGGCATAATCGGGTGTCGGTGTGGGTGTATGCATTAAAGTGAAATATTTTATTTATGCCGAATTTATTTACTTTTCCCTTATTAAATGTGTGGAAAAAAGGTGAAGCGGCATGGAATATTGAAATGCATGATCTGATCGATTAGCTCACCTTGCCACTGAGGTGAGGCGAATAAACCGTTCGGCAAGTGCCGTGGGAGTTTAGCCCAGTGCGACTTTTGACAGGCGATGAAATTGATTGGGTGAAAATGGCTAGTCAATTCCAAGTAATGCAAACCTGCACAATGTTATGCAAACCTGTCCCTGGATTTCCTAGAAAAGTTACTCATAAACGGAATTTCATAATTTTGTGTATGACTTAGATTGCGAGTGTGGTGTCGATAGTAGTTATAATGCTCTGGGAAACAGCTCATGACGTTTTCCCGGTAGATGGCGTGCGTCAATTGCAAATAAATCACGAACCACTGGTCGCGGCCACACCACTAAACCTTCTTTTGAGAGGTTATAGTTCAGTTGTTACTTTGGGGATGTATAAACGTTGGTGCTGTGGTTCGACTGTTGCAAAAAGAAAAATTGCAGTACATTTTCCAATATTATTACGACAAAGAGAAGAGCGTACGGTAAATCACTTTATCAAAACCTGCTGCTGGAAGTGGTTCTCTCGCTTTCGTTCTGCAAATTTTTACGAGAAAGATGAGGTACGATCTGTTTGTCAATGAAAAAACTGATGAAATTATTGAGAAAATCTAGTTCAGTAATATAGGTACAGTCCGCAGCGTCGGCATTGAAGCTATGAATTAATCAGAAAATTGCTTTGGAGCCTTTTAAACAGTAACAAAAATGTATAGTTTAAAACAAAAACTGCAAAATACCCTTTTATGTAAAAATGAACCAAAAAGTAACGTATGGTCCCCCAACTAATAACTAATAGCGTCCAATGCTGCTTTACTTTCGTAATCGAACGTGAACCAGTCTATTGAGTATACTAAATGGAACCCTTGGGGGGTAAAATCGTACCGTCACCTCCTCGCTGGTGTCTTCTGGATAACCAATCGACGGCGGACGTACCTAGTACTCGGGGGTATAGCTGGGCTACCTTATCTGATGGGGTATAGTTCACGAAGGCTGGCGTTTGCCTAACTATCAGACCCCGTAAAAACACAAGCAAAGCCTGAGAATGTACAGGAAAACTGGCAGCAATACCTGGAAACGATTTTCGGAATATGGAGCACGCGAAGTATGTATAGAACTGCAGCGGTTAAATCATTACTAGGCGAAATGAGCAGATATAAAACACAAGTACTCGCGTTTCAAGGGATCAGATGAATAGAAAACGGGACAATGAACCTTGGTATAACTACAGGATATTCTACAGCATCACATAAGAGTAGGTTGCAAAATACATAAGTCAATGATTTCCATAAGGGGGAACGAATTCCTGAAGAATGCGAGCAAAATATTATCTGCCCAATACACAAATAAGGGGAAAAATTCAACTGTGAAAACTATAGAGGCATATCTCTTTTAAGCACAAACTAATGACAAATATAATCAAATTCAGACTGGAACCTTATGCAGAAGACGCAATAAGTGAATAGCAAATTGGATTTAGAGGAAATAAATCAATAATGGACCAACTTTTTTCAATAAGGCAGGTCCCTCTGAAAATATTGGGAATACAACATTGACGTATATAAATCTAATTTAACTGTGGCGCTGAAGGATTCTCCTACGGGGCCGCCATTGATTAGAAAATCGCTTTTCATCATTTATTTATACTACGTCACTTATTTTGACGTGCATTTTGGATGATGCTATTGCTTAGAC
Source organism: Thereva unica (assembly GCA_949987705.1). Lineage (NCBI taxonomy): Eukaryota > Metazoa > Arthropoda > Insecta > Diptera > Therevidae > Thereva > Thereva unica. The sequence continues at coordinate 85,505,402 of OX465285.1, forward strand.
AAAAACTCGCGGCGCCAGCTTCTACAGAAGTATTGCTTTAATCATTGTAGGATCGCTCGTGCAAATTTTGTTTAAAGGCAGTAAGGTCCTCTTCGGGGGGTGCTAAGAGTGAATCACCTGTTAAGAAATCGCTAGGGGTGAGGATTCGTAAGTCATTGAGGAATCCTACACGGGAGACTAAGTCCTCCTGATATAACCCCTTTTACGGGGGAGAAACGAGAAAAGAAAGAGGAAAATACCCTTTAGTGTAGTGGACAAAGGGGACGTGAGTTGAGACGCGCTTCGATTTGATCTACCAGTGTGGACAGCTCTTCATAGGTCATAGGAGTCTCTCCAGCCACTCGGCGCAAGTGGTGCTTCATTGACTTGACCTCGGCTTCCAACAAACCCCCGAAATGAGGAAACACGGGAGGAATAAAGTGCCACTCTATGCCATATATACTGTAGGCATCTGCAGCCTGGTGAGCTGCTTGCTTAAATATTGCTTGGATCATGCGCACCAATTGATTGCGGGCTAGTACCATTGTGCGAGTAAAGTTCGCGAGTTAGTCTGCGGCGGGCGATAAAGCGCCTGAGCGCGGCCATGAATACAGTCGTGGTTAGATCGCTCACCATCTCGATATGTACAGCTTTAGTACAAAGGCAAATAAAGATAGCTACATAACCCTTCTAAGTAGGGAATCCTCGGGTCCTGGACACACGAAGATCAAAAAGACCTGCATAATCAATCTCAACTACCGAAAAAGAGGAGTTATTTTGATTCGAGAAGAATGAAGGAAGAACGCCCTCTTTCGGCATTATTATTTGCCATAGACCCAGTAAGGGAACCTACAGAGAAATTTTTCTTTCGGCATGCCCAACATTTGCCATATGGGGTCCACACCGACCGTGATTGCTACATAGGCCTCGGATATGGGACGGGCATCGGAAGGCCGTTTACCGGACTGTACGGACGTACATCACACACTTGGCCATTTAAATCTTTTGGTCAAGTTTGATCGTCTTGAGGCCGTATGTGCTCTCATTAAAAATTGTTAGAAACTCTACGGCCATCATATGCCGATTGAAAAGCCAAGCGGCCGGTGTTCGCCCGTTGTAAAGCCATTTATCGAGGTGGGAGAAATTGGAAGGCGAAGGGCAGTGCTCCGGAGGAGTGGATTCGAGCCACGGACCTCTGTGATGGCCTGACAACATTAACTTCAGATGCACATTTTCTTCTGTCGTCGTTTTAATCATGAAGGTTTATCAAATTTGACCTCGCCAGAGTGTTATACCTCCTAAGACGAAACAAATCTCACCGAATGCAGCGATCGTGTAGCTCCTCAGTCGTACCATCCACTAATCCTTTCTAGTCTACCTAATCGCATTTTTAGCATTTTTATCACCTTTCCTGCTGCTGTATTTCCTCCCCCTCTGTTCTCCGTTATCAGTGGCGTTATTGCAACTCTGTAAACATTTCTCTTGACTAAATAACTGTGTGCCATGTTCTGTCATCGGAAATATTAAATTTCTATAAATATTTTCTTCTTATAAATCGAGCAGTAACGGAACTCGTAATCGATAGCCTATTAGCGCCTGGGATGGCGAGGTGCCTTTCCCCGGGGCCTGGCCAATGAGTGATAGTAATCCATCGTAATTCAACCTGGATGCTTTCACGTCGTTACGTGTGAATGCAGCTTGTGCATTGTCTCCTGCGAAGGTGCATTAGAAATCAGGTCATAACCATCGGCAGAGGTTCGGTAACATGAGCCGGCGATCGATGATAGACAGCTACTCGACGGCTCCATTAGAGGAGCATCGGCACCAAGTCGCATCTCACGGTCTTCTGCATCAGTGGAATTCGTGCAGTTTACCCGCTCCAGAAAAACCGCCCCCATCGTTGCTACTTTTGTATGGCTTTAGTTGACTGGGGGTGGCTGCGTGCATGTAAAGAGGGTCTAGGAGAAAGCCGAAAGTATCGCTACCCTCTGACAGATTTCTTTCTCCGATTTGTGGGCCCCTCCCCCTCCCCCTCCCCTCGACTTCTTAGTGTTTTAATGCTCAATTAGTTAATGAGATTATAGAATAAGACGTTGCCGGGGGGCTCCGCTGTGGCTTTGGTGCTGGGGTCACCCCCGGGCGGTCCCCCACTTGTGGGCGGGGGTGGCTTCCGCCCGGATTATTGGTTCGTTTCGTTTCTTTTGTGCCTCTTGCTTTTGTTTTATCGCCTGCTGGAGTTTATGACTCGAAACAAATTAAATAAAAGTTCGGACATAAAAGTACGTTTTCGGATGCTGCGATGTCATTGCTGAGAGAAGAGTCACAGAGATTTTATTCTTATCACCAGCTTTTATGGCACAATAAAAGTGTATAAAACGAAAACTCCAACTCAAATCAGGAAAAAATTTCTATCTTCAAATAAAATTTATTATTAAGGCAGTAATTGCGCCTATGTGTGTGTAGCTGAATATGTGTTGGTGTTCTCTAGCCAACATTCAGCATTAAAAATTGTAAAATTAAGAAATAACGGTCATTGTAAACTTTTTCACTTCTTTTATTACTTCTAAGATCCTGGAATTGTAGATTTTGATGAAGGACCAACTCGACTGAATGAATGCCTAGTGGAGGTTGAGGCTACTTTTTTCTACCATTTTCTTCTCCGAGATTGGCTGCTATGGTTGGCCATCTTTTATTGTTTGGCTTTTCTCTCTTTTGAGGATATTTTTCATGGACATTATTCGTCGCTATTCTTAAGGAAAAAATCTTTTATAAAAGGAAGTAATTAAAACTTCCACCGAGAAAGAGCGAATAAAAGACACTTTTATGTGATAATTTTTAAGCCTGCACTTAAGTATTGCCATTTAATTAGTGAATGCGGATTTCAGGGAGGAGATATACATACAAAAAAAAAACTAGTTTAAATTACATAAAATCGGTACGAGAGACGGGGACAGTGATATTTTATAAAGCCATTTGCATTTGGTTTTCTTTTTTTTTGTTTGATCTGGCAAGGATGTTTCTAGGCTATTGAAATTGTGTTTGAGTAAGGAACAATTCAAGGGAACGTTCAAGGGTTTCTATGGTTTAATATGTTACTTTCTCACTTAAATATGATATAATCACAATTTGCCCCATGATTACTTGGTATTTTTTTTTAGCCCCGACTGTCATCGCCTTGAAATGAAAAATTGAGAGCAATATGTACATCAGCGAGAGAATGAGCTTGGATGCAAAATTGTTTCCTTCTTAGACCCTGTTCCCAGGAACAAACGTTCGTTGAGGCTCGCCATCTCCACTTTCCTCTAAGTTCGAAAGAACCGCATTCCTACTATACTTATCAAGGGAAGCAATTCAAATTCTGCTTCTCGAAGTTCGTTGGCATGTTTCTTTGAGTATATTCGTATGCGGCGAATTCAGAGGGAAGGAGAAAATAATTTTCCCTGATTGATATGATATTGAATATTGCTCTCATATAATTTTTCATTTCGAGGCGATGACAGTCGGGGCTAAAAAAAATGCCAAGCAGTCAGGTTTAAAACTTTTGAAGTGAAACTTTTTTAGTTGCGATGAAGTAACTTTCTGTGTTTTAATATGGAACCGCCACAAAAAATGTGAAGAGTTGAGGAGAATTGGTATAGTAGGCAGGGTGAGGGGAAGTAAGCCAAATCCCCTTTGGAGTTTTAACTAGGGCAAAAGCTGGTTCTGCAGAAAATCAAGTTTTAGCATCCTCTAAACTTTTCCTCGTGTTCTCGATTTCTGGCCGAAGTTCTCTATTTCGATATGTGGAAAAGTGTCTCCGCACTTGCTACAACCGTATTGAGCCTGCTTACGGATCTTTCTCTTTCGCTTACGCCAGTGAAGATCTTGCTGTTCTATCCTCTGGCATGCGCTCGACTTGTCCAACCCAGCAAAGTCTATTGAATTTTGCGAACGTGACAAAAGCCGGCTCTACACTATGCTATGAACACCTTCCAACGTTAAACGATTGATGGTATGACCCACCGTGTGACCGATGCTCGAGCTACGAGTGTCTAATATCAAGCGTCCAAAGTTGCTGTTTGAACACGTTCGGGCTGTTGTCGGTATTGACTCACATTTTGGAAGCCAACATTCGCATGAAAATTCGCCTTCTATACACGAACAAATGGCACTGTCGTTCATCAGTTTAATGCACCTTGCCCAGCCATGTTAAGGCTATTTCCGAAGCCCCGTCCCCAATAAACGAGTTGTATTCAAGACATGGTCGAATGTAGGTCTTGAGTTTGCACCTCTTAGGAAATTCCAGACAATGAGATGCTTATTTTAGCAATTTGGAATATATGGTTATTCCGTGCAGATTGCTCCTTAATTTTACGCCTAGATAGTTAAGAAATGAATCAGTCGAGAGATTTACACCGGTGTTTCGTCCGGTAACTTCCTGTTTTAAGAGAGAGTTGCTGGGAGCTCTCGAATTGTCCAAGGTGGTGTGAGAACAAATACCTTCTTACAAAATAACATTCCCTTATTCATTCAACAAATCCTTATACACTAAGGTATATCTAAGTAACTAACTACGGGTTATCTCTATGTATGTATATGCTTCTTACTGATGTCTTGCTAAGCAGCTATCTACTCATCACTATACTCTACATGTGCGTAAGCTGGAGTTAGTGGCATTACTGGTGCGGTCTAGGAGGGTATGTGTGTAATGAGGTGTTCGGTATATGGTCGGTCTTATATTTGGTCATACCGCGACACTGGTTTAGCAAATGCTGCTGGGAACAGCGTAGGATCCCATACCACGACATTGGTCCAGGAAACATTCCTCAGGTATTCGGTCGGTATGTGTTATGTATATGTTATGTCCGCGGTCTAACCGTGCCGGATCAAACACCACGACACGGTATAGGAATCACTGCTTTGGTACATTGTCGGATCGTACACCACGGCAAGGCCTAGGCAGCATTCCTCAATTAATGTGTGTAATGAGTATAGTGTAATCGTGCGGTGTAGGACCGAAGGAAGTAACCTCTCCGGAACGAGCCTGGTTAAAGACTGAATTTTGGCCTGGTGAAGCAGTTTATTTTATAGCTAGAAAGCTCGTCGACGTAGGAAGCTTTAAAGCTTCGAAGTGAATCTTTCAAAGGAGAATCACCCAGCCTGCTGAGTAAATAATTATTTTCCTAAAGCTTTGTTAGGAGAGGCATTCTAGAGTTGAAATGTGGTACTTTAGTATTTTTCTAACGTTCGTGGAGAGGATTCTTAGTAACGAAACGTGGTTCGTTACAACACCATCCACTGAAGCAGAAACAATAATGTATCAGGTTTTTTTGGAGGTAAGACTTTGGAAGCATTTAACTCAACTATGTTGTCATCGTGGTTCCAGGTCATTCAGATGATGTCATGTCTAGACGTTTGTAGCAGGCAGTTTATTTGGGTGCCAGCGTAAGCCTAAATGGCAATCCCGACAAAACGAATCGTTCGATAACGTTATTGTCTATACCGACCGGGTGATTTGTTCTTTTTAAGTTTACTTGTAGCTTCTTTTGTTTAGTGCTTGGTACTGCTTTCATATTCCTGATTTTTTCGTTATTATCAAATATGTGTCCACTACAATCTTCTCCATTTAGATCTAAGAAGTTACTCAAATGCTCCATCCGCCGATCTATGCCCTGCCTTGCTTAAAATGACGCGCTTATTCGGATTAAAACTTTTCTATTTATTAAATCGCAATTGATTTTCCTTAACTTCTAGGTTTAATTGCTTCTTAGAACGAATCGAAAGTTGTTAACACTTGGAAACAAAATTGAACCAAAAATACTTAAAGACTCAAACTCCCATAGGTTATGTTTAATTTTTGTTAGGCCGACCCGACAATTTCTGAATAAACGAAAATCAATTCGCGAAGATCCTATCAAACCCTTTGGTGTCCGTTCACTCTAATCAGTAAAGTGAAAATCATATGGTGGGAATACCACTTTAACAGTTCAATCCGATTCGGTTCTGCTGTGATGCGTTCATTATAATTGGGGTTTTGAACAGCCCCACCACAATGGGCAAACAACCACCAAACCTGAGGTGCACAAGTTGAGCCTCAAAACGGACCTACCCCTGCACCCTTAGATAGCATCTTAATAGCGGCTTTCAACGAAATCTCGAGAGCATCTACAGCGTATTGAACAAGCGGCATTAACTTGAAAAAGTGGAGTGTTTCCCCAATTTAACAATTTTTAAGTATGGCAGACACTCCGTAATCAACATTTAAATTCATCGCGCTTTTTTTGGGGAAACACTCTCGAAGAAAGGCGCCCTGTTTGCCCTGGCACGAATGGCCTCTTGTAGCGAGGCACAAATGGCGCCCATCTCCGCTGCCTGCGCTGAGGCGGAGTTTGAACCCTTTAATTATATTTAACTAAATAATTTCTTTGCTCAAGTTTCCCAGATGTACTCTAATCAGCGAAGTGGAATTGCCAAAATCAATTACGAAGTTGCAAAATCTTGAAAGTTGTTACGTTTATTCCCATTGAAGCTGCTTTGTTCCGCTTTTGAGCAGCAATTTTCGCTAACTTTTGGCTCCGAGTTGCTTTGGTGGGAGCGGCACACTTTAGGTGGAGCACTCGTCGTCCTTTCACCAATTCAAGCACGCCCTTAAAGAGTTACGAAACGGAATTTTTCATCTTGCTCTTTAAGTCAACAGAATTATTTTGGCCCCCCCGCTTCGGCTGGGGGCTGCTTGCCGGCTTACATAATGGAAATCGGTTTACGGTAACAGTATCCAACAGAATTGCAAAGCGGCAGCCATGAGCAATTAACAGCAATACGAAGCTCCTAAGTGGAAACATACCGAGGTCCGTCGCCGGGCTGGATTTTAATTTGATTGAATCAGGAAGGGTGCCTGCCGCTGGCCCCGCCGTGCACCCCCATCCCAGAACACCCCTGGCCCCATCGGACTAGGACACTGAATCCTCGGATCCACGTCGTCCGGCAGATGATTGTAGCGAAGGGAAATTTAAAGCTAGCGAACTTAATGGCCCCCGAGAACTGCTGCAGGAGCAGCAATTGAAATTCCTGGAAACTGGAAGGCAGCCTGCAAAGGGCGCATTAGGAACATTCCTTGGCCTCGGCGGCTCCGATTTGCCTCCTTGCTCCTGCCTGTTGGTCCACACAACAAAATGCCACCGCAGATCGTCATTTCCTAGTTATGCCATGAAATTCGGGAAATGAAACAGGATGTAACTAATTTTAATGCTCAGGTAATACCGAGCAGAATAATCAGGTAAATGCCAAATATTGTGCTGCTGGGTCGTTGGATTCAGGTGAAGTGGAGCTGCAAATTATAATGAGGGCACAGAAATGTTCTGTGATGAACAGAAGGGCGCCACTAAATGCAAACAAATGAAATTAAAAACGATCCATAATTGACGCAGACCTGATGCTGGGCGAGTCGTTGAAACTTGAAACATTGCAAGTGCTCTATTGGAGCCCTACGTTCCATATACACATTCACCCACACAGGATCCAAGCACGTCAATAGGCATCAATTTACCAATTATGTAGGTTGGGATTGTTATCAAATTGCTCATTTTACCTCGGAGTTAACATGTCATGGAATTGATTCTTGCCATCTGCTTTCTTCGAATATTGTTCCAAAAATTTAAGTCCAACACGGCATCTTTTCTCTCGCACAGATAAAATTCTAAAATGCTGAAATGAGTTCTGTATGAAGGTAAATTAATTTTATGGGTTCTAGTGAGGCCACAAATTTTTTCTACTTTTCTCTTCAACGCCCGAGTAAATAAAAAATGGCCTTACAACGGGCGAACAACGGCCGTGATTGAAATACAGTCCTCGGCCATATGCAGGGCATCAGAAGATTGTTTGCAGGACTGTACGGCCGTAAACCACACACAAACATACACCGACAAGCTTTTCTCCAGTTGTCGGCGAGCTTGTTTCCCTTGGTGGTCTTCAAGTATGATAATCCAAAGGCCGATTGTGCACAAGGAAAATGTTATGCACTTGGCCTTTATATGCCCGTATGTCCAGCGCACTAGTCGGCAATTTAAATTTTTTGGCCAAGTTTGGCTCCGTATGTGCTTCTGTTATTAAAAATTCTTTGGGCAACATATGTCCCTTAAAAACAGAAACGGCCAGTGTTCGCCCGTTGTAAGGAGATTTTTTATTTTTACTCGGGTGGTCTTTCAGTTTATCCTTTAGCCGCAACATACTCTTCTTCTTCTTTCAGCACAACAATCCAGTGAATCTTGCCCTTTCCAACAATATTTTTTCATAAGATCTGTTTCTGTTTTTTTTCTTTCCAGTTCTGCTTCCTTCAATGGCCAGACATGGTCGGTTGTATGAAGTGCCTTATAATGGTTAGTCGGCTCTGCAATGACGGATTACCTATCCGGGTGAACTTGTGGGAGCAAAAAATAAAAAAAAAAAAAAGAAAACATACATATAAGAACAAAAATATTGGTCCATCCTCGGAGGATGAACTTGTAGCCTCCAGCTAGGAGACTATTAAACCGACAAAGAAGTGAGCAGCACTCCTAAATCGAATTCCACCAGTACTTCCAGCCATAGTTCACTGTCAGCTATTGAAACTGGGTGTAGTGCAAGTACCCAGAAGGCGCACTTCTCAGCTGGGCCAAGAAAGATTTACTTACTCAGTAATCGTGATAGAGGAGTTCATTTGTAAAAGAGGTGGTCCTCTCGGATTATAACCAATCTCTCTAAACGACCCACGGCAACCTAGAAAACATGAGTCGACTTTTTCTTTAAGGAGCTGATGAACAAATACAACATCGGACACTTCACGACGCTTGTGAAGAGAGCTTAAGTCGGGATCATATGATGGAAGAACTATTGGCTTTTCCCAAGGAAGATGATTCATTGCAAATCGAACGAACCTTCGTTGAACCGATTCAATAGTTCTCACATGCGAAGAGTAGTGAGGAGACCAAACCTGGGACGCATATTCGAGTAATGGTCTGACAAGAGAAATGTATAGGTGTTTAGTAATCAAGAGGTTGTTAAATTCTTTGAACCATCTTTTTATAAAACCCAGGACTAAACTACCTCGGGAAGAGATATAGTTGATGTGAGTTGAAAATTCCAGCTTACTATCAAATCTAATTCCCAGATCTTTAACAAAATTAAAACGAGGGATACCCTCATCAGAAGCTTCATGAGCTTCCGAGTCAGTGTGACGGTCCCTCCGAAAGATTTAGTAGGAGGAGGAATCGAAAAGTTCAGCATTGAGAATGCACACATGGAGCCAGGTTTCAGCGAATGCTATGACATCTAGGCCACTAGCAATCGATGCCTGAAGGATATCTTTAGTTTTAGACCTGGTCCCCCTTACATTCTGGTAGTAGAAGGAAAGCGTCTCGAGTTTTTTGATATCTAGTAGCACCCAAAGTTGAAGTTGAAGCGTTTGCATGATGGGATCTATTACGAGTACGTGGGCCAGAAACCAGGGTCTAAGAGAATCTCGGCTGTAGTAGGCGATGCAGACAAAATAAAAGATGCAACTGGCTTGGAGGCCTTGCTAACCCTTCTACAATGAACTGTTCCGGGGTCTATCGATTTTTTCCTCAAATATTCACAGATAGACTCCGTCTTAGTCTCCGGAGAGAATCTCGAGATGAAAATATTTAGAGGCCTAGGAACCGTAACAAGAGAAGTGTAAGGCTCAAGAGGGACTATAACTTCGGCAACCGGTGGAGCATCCACTATCAGAGGCGGAGGGGCTGCTACCAAGGCTGGCATAGAGGACGACTCAGTCCCTGAAACTTCCGCGACCGAGGGACCTCCCACCACTAGTGGCGAGGAGGATGATACAGAGCTGACACTATTGCCAATGGTGGCTTGGCGATTGCGACTATTACTATTTTTATTTTTTATTTTTAGTTTTTTGCGACGCGGCTTACATCCCTGGCGTCATTGGGTTAATGACATCCTGATTGAGGATGACATCAACCAAGGGAGGAGCATCCTTGGGGTTATTCGAGGAAGCAGGCTGCTCCCCAACCTGCAGTGCGCCAACAGAGGGGGATAACTTGCTATTCAAGACGCCGCCGTCAAATTTTGAAGCTAGAGAGCTCAAGGCGTTATGATTTTGAACCACTGCTGAAGACTGCGATTCAATATCAGCTCGAACGCGCTTCGTAAAAGGAGTACGATCCAATCCAGGATGAAGAGAAACCGAGGAGTTGGAATAGCAGGAAGAAGTGGCGACAGGATTTAAGATTAACGACTGCATATCGTCCATCGAGTCTAAGGCCGTTGCAACCCTGGAAGAAATTTCCTGGAATTTACTCAATAAGGAGCCGGAGTTAGTCGCAGCAAGATTTAGGGTGTCGGACAATGAGTCGAGTCGGACGTTGATGGATTGAATGTCATCCGACAACATCTGGAGATGCGAGATATTGCCGGAGAAGGAACTGAGACGGCCTATGACTAGTTCTTGACCGTCGAGAAAAGCATTAGAAATGTCCTTCACCAGTCTGAGGACATGGCAGGGCTTGATGTCTGAACACTCCCTACAAGTTGTCAGACTGGAACCATACTAGAAGAGCTTGCGGAAAGCCTAACATTCTTAGTTTGAGAATTATAATGGAAAAGGAGAGCTTGTCAAATGCCTTACTAATATCAGTGTAAACACAATCCGTTTGACAAGAAGATTGGTGGTAGTGGAACGAGCTGCAAGATAACCATGTTGATTCGTTAAGACCAGCCTCTTGCAGATAGGAACGAGTGCAGACTAGATAATTGATTCAAATTTGGTATTTCGTTGTTGCTACCACTTTTGTGGATAGAAATTATGAACGAATTCTTCCAAAGAGTAGGGAAGTACTCTTTATCCAGGGATTTTTACCGGATCTAGTGGTAAAACAACTAAGTTGGCAACGCTGTTCACGGTACAGAGTAAAAGAGAGTGAACGATCCATTGAGAGACTTGGAGAGTCCTTTCTCTTTAAATAAGTTTTCCAGAGCCTACTCTTCTGATTTTTCAAATGCTTGAGTTCATTATTGAATTAAGGTGGAGAAGAACTGGCCAATTTTTGTGGCTCATAAGGTACGCATAGGGCTTCGTATCGTTCGCTTCGTACGCCATAAAACCGTGCTACATCGTCATCAAACTCGTAAGTTGTTGTAAGTAAGTTGTTGAAATCAACCATGGCAAGTTTAGATGACAGCTCACTAAAATTAGCCTTTTTAAAGTTAAAGGAATGGGCTACCACCTTCGGACAAGGAATATTCTCTGAATTATGATGATTTGCACCTTCCGACTTCTGCCGCTAAGCCTTCATCCAGCAATGATTTGTGTCCTGACAAATGGCTGCACTAGACTAGATTTTTTCTTCTTCAAATGCGGTCCTTGCCAGAATCTGTCCTCCTGAGAATGTACTCCGTGCACCATACATCATCGCACTGACTTGAGCTATGACCCGGCATAGTATCATTGTCACACGATCACCTGCCCACCCACCGCCAAGCTGCTGTCATTTATCACGGCTTCACCCAAGCCTCCCTCCCACCTTTCATTCTCTTATCGCAAAGGTGCTTAACTCAAATTTTATTATCAAATTAATGTCGTTAGTTTTGAAATCCTTAACACGGCACTGAATTCCCCCGATGGTTATGCAACTGTAGCGCCAGGTTCGTCCCCCGTCCCCGTCCCGATTGCATCCACCAAATTCACCTTAATACACTTTTTGGAACTAATATCAGTCACAGTCTCCAGCATGTAACAATTTAAGTCCCCGCCGCCTCCAGCCCCCCAAAATGAAAACTAAACCCCCAAGTATCCGCAATGGGCCGCACCGCGCCCCCACCTGCAGAGCACACGTCATCGTGCAATTCGTGGAAGGTAATGCCATGAAGCGAAGTCGAGTAGCTGCCAGGAAGTATCTCGCTCGCGGGATCAGCATAATTTATGTTTAATGTAGCGAACGCAAAATTACTTTGAAAAGTTATAAATTCCCGTCAGAATGAGTGCAGCAGCCCCGCTCCGCTCGCGCACAGGATCTCGCACAAAGGACTGCACGTGCATGCATCCCTGCACACACATATCTACATCTATACGTGCATCATCACAACTGTAGAGCAGGACACACGAATGTCGACTCTGCCGTCGTCGTCGTCGTCATTTTGGGCCTCATGAAGGCAGCCGTAGAGTATCGTAATGAAGTGGTTTATCAACTGTCGGAAAAGGTGCATTTTTACCTGAAAACAGGTAACACACAAAAAATGAAATGACTGCGCTTCGTCAATGGCTGCAAATATGATTGCGAGCGGGGGTTCTTTGCGAGTGAACATGGGATCGCGTGTCCTGATGGCAGAAGTGTTGACACCTTAATTTTCGTTGTCAAAATGCAATTATTCTTCACCTGTTACACCTTCTTTGATATCGTTTGATCGGATCACTGCACTTGAGGGGACAGACTGAAAATGTTTTCTGATAATGCTTTGTGTGTTATGTGCTTAAAAAATTAGTGATTGTAGGAGTGAACTAGGGGCACGAGCGTCGCCTGGGGACCGATTAGAACTTCCATGGAAGATTTTCGGATATGATGTCCATCACGACCAATGTCCTTCTATGACCTTCACGTGGGGACGTTATTAACTGCAAATAGACACAGCCTGAACCAAAAATGACATGCCAAACCGTAACCGTACATATCTTAACGAAAGGTCAGTGCAGTATGAACACTCATATTCGTACATTCGGGTTCGTACGGTTACAGTACGACAAGTCACATTTCAAGTTCAAGCTACTGACTGGTCAAGCACAGCGTAAAAAAGAAGAATGGATGTACCTGAATATTCTTTACTTAAGGTTGATCCACACATATCCGTGACTTCAGTGTAGTACCGGCAGCATCAGTGAAAAAAATTATCGGTACGATATAATTCCATGCAAACAAATTGAGAAAGGCGCGTCATGTACATCCGATCCGATGCAGTGCGGCACCGACGGTTTCAGTACCCACCCTTCAGGCATCCGTGAAAAAACCAAAAAATACATTGCCACCGATATTTTTAATTTATTCAGGACGTGAAACAAATATTTTTTGAATTCAATGGAATGTAAACTTGTTTCTTTACCCATTTTCTCCGCGCTATATTCCATGATGCACTTGAGATCATTGTCCAAATTTCAAAACTAAAATGTCAGATGCCATTGAACATTAAGCACTGATACGGAAAAAGCGGGTGCTGCTGTGTGAATGATAGTAAAAAAAATTTATCACGGAAGGCACTGACATGGAAGGCATCGGTATCGTAGTGAAACGGATATGTGTGAATCGATCTGTCGTACGCAATGACCGCTCTTCAGGCGCAGCTCGGCCCTGAATATGTTGCAATGGCTTATTAGAATGTTTTGACATTGATAGTCGTTCGTCATTTTGTTGTAGTCCCTGTGACTTTTGTTGTATAGAAAGACATACAACCATTTTAAGGTTGACGTGACGGATGCAAAATCTTAGCGTAAATTCAAGTTTTTCGAGAGGCGCCAGCCTTTCCTCGTTGATTTAAAGTATGAAGGACCAGCTGCTAATCGGCTGTGGTATCCTCCTTCCTCCTAATAACCAGCCAGTTGTCTGACGAGATCTCTCGGTTTTGCAGTTTGATACACTTTATGCCTCTAGGTTTCCTAGGGATTCCCTGACTACCTCGGAGGAGTCGAGGCGTGGAAGAAGTCCTCTCAGTCTTTTCCAGGAGGTGATCCAATGCCAGACCGATGTAAGATTCTCATCATTGCCTCGGAGAAAAATCCACTTCGATCAGTTTTGACGTGTTATAACTTTCGCTAAGTGTCTTGATAGCTGTTTGGATTTTTTATGAGGGGATGGTGAGAATCTTACATTGGTGTTTTATTTGGACCCCCAGTATCTGAAAACGCATTCCGCTTTCCTTAGCACCGCACCGGGGGGGGGGGGGGGTAACTGGGACGAATGCCACGAGCCCAAAGGCAGCGATCCCAAAAATTGATTGAAACCCAAAAAGTTAAAATCTCCATATCCTTGCTTTCTGAACGTCAAGCAGGCAGTAACCTAGGGTCTCTATGAAGGGCCCTAAAAGAAGTCCAAGAACTTTTAGAGTTTTTTTATGTGGTAGACTAGAGGCTTAGGGAAAGCCCCTTTGTACTGTTCGACAATCTATTTCTTTTCGTATAGAATGTCGAACAGCAGCTCTAGCCGTCGTCAGATCAATCGATAATTCGTCACCGGTTCTGATCCAAATGTTCACCACTCTATTTTGGAGATTACCGATGTAAACGAGAAAGGGAAAGACGAAACTCTTCTCTTAGATTTTCTTGCTATGAATAACATAGATCATTCGTCAAACTTTTGGTGAAGTTTATGCCAGAAAAATGCTCTCCGAAATGATTGTTATTTCTTGTATCTGTAACAAAAATAGATTGTTTATTTGCCACAATTTCGTCAGGAATTTTTTTCTTTTTGATCTTTCACTTCAGAACCCACTGTTATTGAATTTCATTTAGAATTTAGTGAGTTTCATCTAGAGCTGAGCCGGACCTAAACAAGGCAGTACATTTGTCTCTTACACCATGGTAAATTGTATTGAACCTTCAATTTTTTTAAATGTCCCGGTTCAAAAATAATGCCCTACTGGTATCGCGGCAAACGAGGCGACGTGAGATTGTAAATATTTAGCAGAGACACTTGGATTTCTTCTTTCTAACTTCTTTTGGGGGAGTAAAAATCAGCTTGAAATAAGCGGAGGTTTATTGTAAATTCGTAGTAGTGGGTTTATTATCTCGAATTTCTTTTGGCGCAGTGAAATATTCAATTTAAAATGAAGCGAGGTGTGAATAGGGGCCCATATATTACAAGCTTTAATGCGTACAAATAAGGTGTATGGGCCGCTAATGTAAATATAAATATATATCGTGGAGATACCGGTTTCAGAACCAGCTCTTCATTGGTTTGATGATCTTTCTTTCTTTAGTTTTAGTTTGCTTATTTTTCTCTTTTTGCCATTACAATGGCACCTCGCCTCAATTGAAGTATGACATTGTACTGGTACAGAAGAAAAAAGAGGTCCCTCGTACAAACTCTTTTTATAATCGTGTCCTACCCAACTCTAGCTGTCATCTTCGTCTTCTTTCTTTGAATCCGCTTTAGGCGGATAGCTGCTTACGAGCGCTGGTTATACTGCTGGTGGGTTGTAGATAGCATCTGGTAAAGCCATCCAGAATTTGGAAATTTCTGGTTATTCTTGAGCTGATTGAGTTAGCACCTGGGAGGGTTGAGCACTATGCAGGTAATATCCTGGGAACCAGCGGAAGATCCAACCAACGCTAGTAGCCAGCTAAACCATACTTTAATGTCGATTTTCTGTGGGCCTCTTTCTCTTTGTCACGACCTCCTATTGACCTCCTAGTTGAAAACTATAAACGAACAGACGCCTTGCAGTAGAGTTTTTGGATATTTAACAAGGAAAAAAACTAGAGAGAGAAGAAGAGTGTGACTATGCCAGACTCTGATTTGAAGCTCTCTTTTTATAGAACTACGTCACAGCTTTTGTCTAGCTGGAATTCATTCGCAATCTGGAAGATGTACTGGAGAATTGGAGGGAACTTTTAAAATTTAGAGACGACTCCACGAAGAGAGTTCATGGGTCCCCGGACCCTACAAGGACCTAAGAGCTACTTTTTTAATTGCAACAAGGCAGGCAATAACTTCCAACTTTATGAATCTGTTCACTAAAAGAGTATTGAGGTATAAAGTGACTTTGCGTGCTCTTTCTTCATAATGAACATGACGTATGACATCGCCATGTGTCATAGCAAGAGCCTTACCCACATGCTATCGCCTTAGGACTTAAATTTTTCCTTGACAAACCGTTGACGATTTCACTGTGCATGAACTCAAGCCTTCTGCTCATTGACGTCAAAGTACACAGATAAGTCAAACCATCAAAGAAGTTCATCATAAATCGCTGGGTACATGATAAATGATTGCATGAGATATTGATGCACTCCTCCACTATATTAATCCTCCCCAGATCGATCGATACAATTCCATCCCCCAAAATGTTGATATTCCTTACCGCATAAATACCCCAGCGCAGTCGAAAACTAAAATCGAACAGCTCTCATCCCCACCCCCGTATCTACCCCCGCGCCGCGTCAACCAACGAAAATTAATACAGAAACTTCCGGGGAACCCCCATAAAGTACTTAAAGCAAAGAAAATGGGATTTTTTTTGTGCCTGCTTCGTCCCTTTGTTCTACCGCCCCGTAATACGAAACCGAAGCGCCTGTATATGGAATGGATATAGGCGTGTATCCTGCTGCAAAATGAAACGTTCCCAAGGATGTGTTTCACTTAAATTACCGTTGCTTCATATTTGTTTTAAAAACTCCCAAAGAAATTCGATATATTCTGAATATATGAAGAAGGAGACTTGCTCCTGTCGTCTTAGGCGCAAAGGACGAGGAGGATGACGAGGACGAGGGCGACGACGGTAAGGATTGCTCCTCTCGCAACTGTTGAACGAAAAATTCAGGGGAGTCTTGAATTGATCAAAGTTCCCCTATTTGAACTTTTGTTGAATGCGATGTATAGATGTGTTCGTACATACATACATACACACATACAGGCCTGTAACAAGGATGAGGATAATTGGATTACGTACTGCGTACAAATGTTTTAATTTCCGAAGAAGGGGGGGAAAAGGACCTGTCGGCGGTTGAATTTGTGTCGATTTTCATTATTTTAAGGTTGACAGAACTGCCAGGATTTCATGGTCGGTTAAAAAATGATGATAATCTATCTTTTTCGCTTTCGGAATAAGACGTGAATATTTAAATAGATCCCCCCACCCCTAGGCATTTCGACTCTCCCTTCGCTAAACCACTGTTTAAGGCATTGCCGTTGGGTGAATAAACGTTTATCAATATTCATGACTCCTTTGGGCTGCATTGATGATGATGGTGCTTTAGGAGATGAAAATCTGTTTTGGTGGTTGAGGAGAGCTAGTTAGCTACTACCAATACGAAGATGATGCCGTAGGTGTGCCGGCTAATCATTTCTTTGCCTAGGCGCAGAGTCTTTGCACCTCGAATTGCTTAAGTTGCTGGTAGATTGCCTTCAATGCCACTTCAACTATTCTCCACACAGCTTCCTCTCGCATCATCCGGTCTACGATTTTCTCCCGTGTTAGCTTCACCTCGTGAGGTATCAACTCATGTCCTGAAGGGGTATGATCTATGAATATTCACCGATGGTTCCAAAACATCAGAAACCATCGGAGCAGGTGTCTTTATAGCAATGACCAACAGTCCTGGCCTGGCCCCAGAAAGATAATATCGAGCCTAGTCAAGGATGCAGCATTAACATTTTTATAGATACTCTATAAGAGCTCTAGCTTTGATGATGATGCGCTCCAAGATTGTTTAGTGATGGGAATCTCGGCTAGATACCCGACCACAAATAAAACTCGCCAGCTCCTAGCCTACAGAAGGCATGCACGGCTTCAAAATGGCTACACTCACTCGTAACAGGCACGATACCATCCATCCAATGGCGCTACAGCCCAAATCGAGCCCTGGCCTCCTCTAGGGCATTTCTCCAAATTTGACGGTCCCTTGCAGCATGTCTCTAGTTTCGGATGTTGAGCATTGACTCTGCGTCAGCCGTCACAGAGTCTATCCATCTCCTCCTGGGTCTACCTACTGGCCTACTTCCCGAAATTTCTGATGCCATAAGCCGTTTTGGGATACGATTGTCCTTCATCCTGATTACGTGGCCGGCTAGTCTCAGTCTGTTGATTTAGTTGAGAGTTGTGGGTCGTCTTCTTCGCCATATTCCATCCTCTCTGGTTGGGCCTATTATGCATCTGAGAATTTTCCTCTCAAACCTGTTGACTCGTTCTTCTATGTCCTGGGTCATAGTCCAAGTCTCGCTACCATAACACAGTACTGGTCGTATTACTGTTTTGTAGAGTGAGAGTTTCGTTTTCCGGTGTACAAATCTTGAGTGCAGGATTTGTTTTTGGGCATAAAAGGCTCTATTAGCCAGTAGTATACGTCTGGTTATTTCTTCTTTTTCTTCGTTTCTTTTTGTGATAGTAGACCCAAGGTAGACTATTTTATCGACTACTTCTAGGTTGTGTTCGTCGATGGTTATATTTCTTCCCATTCTAAATCTTCCTGCTCTGGATTGTGCATCACCTTCGTTTTTTCTTCGTTTATTTTCAGACCTATGTCCTTTGCCGCCTCTTTTAATTCGACATAGACTTCTTTTGCTGCCAAAAAGGACCTTCCCACGACGTCATCCGCATATCCAAGTAATTGTACTGACTGGGTAGCAATTGATACACTTCTCTGGACTGACGTTTTCCTTATCACCCATTCTAGGGCCAGGTTAAAAGCATGGGGGCCAGCCCATCTCCTTGTCTAAGCCCTTGACGTACTTCGAACTCCTCTGTTATAACAGTTTGGATCTTCACTTTCGCCAGTGAGCTATTTGTGGCGCATTTGATCAGTTGTACCAACTTTGAGGGGACTCCTATTTCCGATAGGATCTCGTATAGCCTGTCTCTGTTTATTGAGTCATGTGCCTGTTGAAAGTCGACAAATATCTGGTATACATCTACATTCCTTTCCCAGGTTTTCTCCAGAATTTGCCTTAAGGTCAGCAGTTGGTCCGATGTTGACCTGTTTGTCCTAAAACCAGCTTGATATTTTCCTATAAGGCCTTCCGCTTAGGTTCCAGTTTTTGTTTCACAAGGATTGTGAAGATTTTGTAGCTGGTGCTGAGGAGTGAGATGCCTCTGTAGTTTTTGCAGTTTAATTTATCTCCTTTCTTGTATATTGGACATATAATGGCTTTCTTCCAGTCCTCTGGTATAACTTCTTCCTCCCAGATGGTGCATATGAGCTCGTGTAAGGTTTGTAATAGTTGGGGTCCTCCTTCCTTTAGCAGCTCAGCTGCTATTCCATCGGCGCCAGGCGATTTGTTGCTGTTCTGCCTTTTTACAGCTTCCCGCACCTCATCCAGTGTTGGTTGTTCTATTGAGATGTTATCTTGGGGAATTACAAATGCCTCTGTCTCTGCATTCTCGTTTAATATGGCGATAGGGTTCAATAGGTTCTGAAAATACTCTCTCCACCTTTCCTTTATCCTATCAGGATCTGCCAACAAGTTCCGAGGCACGATACACTTGAGTAGAAATAATACTCCTCCCCTTCGCAACCTGCAGCAGGCACGTGGGCACAATGTGAAATGGCCTATATGGCATCAAACTTGACCTGTTACTCTCACACTTTTTCTAGACTAAAGGCAGCAGGGGCTTTAAGAAATTGTTGGTGATGAAGAAATCGGGGCTCAGTAAACCGATTCTCGTTCGATAGCCTAGGTCAAGCAGCATTGCACGTGTTTAGTACTTAGGTGGGGGACTGCTCGTATCAAAACGACTAATCAGTGTGGTATCAGCCTTCAATCGCACTGGGGGCAGCTGCAAACCTATTCTAAGCTTAGTTTTTCGACGTGGGGTAATATTTTTTGTATGTAAGTACCTGGTTTGCATTATTTGCGCTCAAACCCTCTGGTCTGCACTTCGCATAACTTCGGCAACATGACTCAAACGAAACTGTCGAAGCTGTCCTTGAGTCGACATCAAAGTTATACCAAAGCAATGACACAAGACTGACCTCCACAACATAAAATGTTAGTCGAGGCCACAGTCTAGCCATCAAAGACGGAACTGTGAATAGGTCACCAAAATATCCATATCTCCTGGCCAACAATAGGCCCCTACTTTTGTGATTCAAACAAGTACTCCCGCACAGCCGTGCAACAAGGATCGGCCGAGAAGGAGCCCTGGAATCACCATCAACCAGCGTGAAACCCGAGGCTGTTGGCTGTCTTAAAAGTGCTCGCTTTCCACTAGTGCGCGGTCCTATGTCGTTATGAAAACATTGCTTAACGAAAGCCCAGCGCACAAAGGCGGCATTATTAATAAATTTCACGTATTTCGCTTTCAGTTCATGCAACATAATACGCCGTGCCACTCATGTCCCAGATCCAATATCCACTTTGCTCTACCTAATTATGGAGCAAAGATTTCCCCAGCAGTCTGCATTATGTTCGTTACATAAGAGCACGAGGGCTCAGCGCTAAGCCGGGGCTGCTAATGATATTCTGATGATTGAAAAGGGTCCCTTTTGAGCCTCCATCCCCGGCGCCCGGCTGCCACTTGTGCAGTGCGATCACGTTCTTAAAATACGCCCCTTTTGTTTTTCTTAATCTTTCCACCAGCCGAAAGTAATCTGTGGAGTTGATAAGAGCTCCATAGAGCAGGGAGTATATCAGCCAGCGGCACAACGGGCCCACATACATATGTGCCGGGGTATACGGCCTTGTGAATGAGTTGAAAAAGTCAAAGTAAATAAGAAGCTCCTGACATACTGGATGCCAGACTCGCCCTGGAAATATCTTAAGAAAGTCCCAAATTACAGAAATGGATTAAGGGATAATCAAGTGGATAAAGGGAGTTGGCCATTTCGCCAGCTCAGTCCGAAGGTCTTACGGTCGCCTTTATGCCCGTCTTAATTCGATGGAAACAAAAAGTTTCCTCCGCAGATCTTGTAGATGTCCAACTTTCAGGAGGAGGCGTCGAAACGCCATTCGGACGTGTGACAGCCGAACACTGTATGTATGCGCGCCCGGCAATCAGGATCAGAAGTGGCCATTTGGCGTGGTGTGCGCCAGAGATGGACAGGACACTGCCAATTACATTCTGTTTACATTCCAATTAAAATCCCATTCTGCCAGCTGTGCTCGCTGGAATTGAATTGTCGATGATTATGACAAGGACGAAGTGAATACCCAGTCATTATCGGGGGGCCAACCGGGGCTAATGCTCACTATTATAATCCCCACTATACACCTGCGGAGATAGGACACAGAACGCCTCAATTCACCTTTGACCCGCAAATTACATTTTCGGTCGGGATATTGTTTTTTTGTTTGCACTACCAGGGCGGCGGTGCTGTGGGGCGGACGGAGGGGGGAAATCAACGCTCATCGACCCGGACATAAATCATCCCCCATGGGAGAAATAATGAACCGGAAAAAAGGGAGAATGTCTCCTGCCACTTAATTTGCCGGGCAAACGGGGGCTTATCAAGTAATTTTCGATGTCACGATTTTGAAGGCTTCGGCTTCCGATAAATATTTTATTAGCCCGGCGCTGAGTCCGGCGTGATGGCTTTTTAACACGCCACCCTTAATTATTCCATTATGACGCGGTGATTCCTTTTCGTTATCACCAGATTTCCATTCATTCCTTGGCTCTTTTTAAGTGTGTAAAGCTATTAAAAATGTGGACATTATTAAAGACTTGCGGAGGCCGATCCGGGTTTTGTATTTAAGAACTTCCGTAACTTTTTGAGAGTAAAGTTGTATGGAATTTCGGGATTTGGCTTAAATTTCCGGGGGTTCTTTGTGGGGAAAGAAGAAATCGCTCAGAATCTACCCAGACTTGAAGAAGTATCAAATCTAGTGCAAATGGTACAATACAGCTGCAATAATTGTCGTCTAGTTGATTTCCTTAAAGCAGGAATCACAACCCTTCATAAATCGTTCGTATGTCCCTGGATCTCCATGCTAATAGTCCAAGAGCTGGCTGCAAAAACATGACCTATCGAATAAGAGGGTGAAATGATTTTGAAATGCTAGTACTCACAGGGACCATAAGAAAAATCTTGGTCTGCTTGAACAGAAGTGGTGCCCATTTGGTATGTGGGTTTTCCGGAAAATGTTTGGTACCGCAACGTGACTTATCGAGTAAGAGCTTGGAGTTACTGTTATAATTTACTACAAACGGAATAAAAAAAAAAGTTGGTGTGCCTGGTCAAATCTCGTGCTAATGCGTTGGCAGAGCACTATTTTTTGTTGGGACCTCAACTGAATTATCAATGATTTGACGCTGAATCATGAATTGACTCTGCCAAGAGAGAGAGAGAGGACCAAGCAAACGAAAGCCGATTCAGGGCTTTTTCGAGCTACACATTCGCGAACTCCTCCCTTATGGACCAAAGGTGAGAAGCCAGTCAGGAACTCGGAGGATGTCTATGAATTTTTGGACATACTGCGTCAATACTGCGTCATTTATGGTACACTGTCTAAACGATCAGACGAGGAGACCAAGGAAACCTAAAAAGATTGAAACGGGAGTTACAGGGAAAATCCTACAGGAATAAGCTACCTATCGGCATAGTAATATCACACCCAAGTTTCCAGAGGACAAATCAACGAAGGAGCAATCCTACTTAATTTGAGACTCCATTGCGAATGAGATTGATAAAAACCCCCAAGGTGAATGACCTCAGTTCTTAGTAATAAAGATGATTGGCGCGCTCGTTAAGTTCTCCTGGGTTAACTCTCTCATCAGCCGATACTGTCACCAAGCTAAGGTTGTGGCAAGTCACTCACCACAGATTGGTTGAAGGCCACCCAAAATTCAAAGATAGATAAATTGGCATGAGATGGGCAGGAAAGCTCGCCTTAACAGTCGAGAAAGCTCTTGTCCCGAGTATTGGTGAGAAATTGCTTAACTCCCCTGTTCTCCAACCTCGGAAAATAACAAAGAAGAGATTTGCTTAAAATAGACTGCTGGCTCGCAACTTTAGCAGGAGCTAAGTTCTCTAAAAACGAATCAGTAACTTCTCACTGGTTTCCAATGAAACTCCGGATGTTGTTTAGTCAAACAATGGGAATTTCACTTAGTAGGTATAATCCTGGATCCAAAGCTTTCCTGGAAGCCCCATATTGAGAGAGTAACTGCCAAGGTAATTACATCTCTCCATATCTGTCGTCAATTTGTAGGCAAAACCTGGGGCCTCAAACCGAGGTTAAAGTTTTGGCTTGGACGAGTCATAAGGCTTATGGTCAAGTAGGCATGCATTGCTTGGTGGGTCAAGACCAAACAAAAAGGTGCTGAGACTAAGTTGCCCGGGGCGTGCAGAGAGTGGCCTGTCTTGGTATTACTGAAGCTAAAAAACCTGTACGACTACGGCTTTGGATATGCTACTGAACATTCCCCACCTAGTAGTGAAGAAGGAGGCTATGGCGGGGGCGCTGCGTCTATGGGAGTTTTTCTCCTTTAAGCCAAGAGATTATTTGGATCATTTATCGATCCTCCTGGAGCCAAAGATATCATTGACCGATACCATTCCTGCCGCTCTAGACTTCGACCAACTGTTTATGATGATTATTCAAAATAGGTCAGAATGGCCACATATCAGCCCCCCCCCCCCCCCTTTAGAGGAAGCACGGCCTTTTTGGTATACAAACGATTTCAAAATCTCTACAAAGAGGACGAGATTGAATCTTCTCAATCGCCTTCTTTCCGGATCCCCGGGAATTCCAAATCAATTTTAGGCTATATCGAAAGTCTTTGCTCAGAAGGTTTTTAACGAAGAAATTGGCACATATTGGCACATGGCCTCTATAAAGAAGGAATGGGTAAGTAATGGTAATGCACATGAACTGCAGGCGGATGTTGATTTCCTTGGTGACCCCCAGGGGCATTCTTGACTAAGGTCACGAGAATTGTGTCGAATTCAACATCTACAAAATCAAGCACTTTCGCTTCTTTAATAAAATCTTTAGTTTTAAGTTTAACTGATGATCTGCGATGGAACGATCACATATTCCTAATAGAGCAAACACAAGCCTACCAATGGTTAAGATTTCTTCGGCTTGGGATGGATAGAGATGTTCAACCTGATGGCGAATCCTCGGATATGACGCCTTGCACCTCGCACTAGCAATCTCCAACTACACCCTTCAAGTAGTGAAGTTCCTAACTCCGAATGAAGGATGTGGAACGCACAGCCGAAAGGAGGAGACCAAATGCAATATGTTAGAGGAAACACACGATTTAAAGTGTACCAAGCCAAGGTATGAATGTAATCGTGTCGAAGCGATTAGCCTGACTGTGAGGAGTGTTTGCATTGTCGCTACAACGTTCTCCGATGGTTACTGAGTGCACTCTGCTGTATCACGATGGACCTTCCTTTCCTACCATGTTTGTGGGACCAATCATAAAACGGATGCTCTGGCTAGACAGGGCTCTGACGTTGTATTCTCTTGGGTTGAGGCAGAAGGATCTTGCTTGATCGGACTTTAATGAAACTCTAGGGCAGGGGTAGGCAGCCCAAATGCATTGGCGTGCCACAAAACAGATAATTAAAACTACTGCACATTAAGCGTGCCATTGGATATAAAAATAATTTTATTTGTGTAGCAAAAACTTTTCACAAAGTAAATTTAAAGGTCCCATTCACATACAGGCCGCCGGCAGGCCGTGGCTTTCAAACCAGGTCAGCAGGCACGGCCCGATCAAGGCCGCTCCGGCTGTCTAGGCCGTGGATTTCAGATGGCGTCATGACTCCCACAGGCAAAGCCACTGTTTAACGTGGCACGTTATTAATTCAAGTGGAAAAATCTTCATAACCTCAACGAAAACTTCCTACTGAATAGAAGTTCAGATTATCAGGGTCAGACTGACGTTAAATACCCACAGACATTAAGATTTTTGTCAGTTTTCCTGGATTACAGGTTCTGTCCAGTTAACGATCGGTGAGGGCTGATATTTTTCCTTAAGGCGATAAACCTCCAGGTCACGGCCTGCCGGCGGCCTGTATGTGATAATAGCAACGTTTGAGTGAACTGTGTCCTGGGCGGCTACGATAACGTATATTCCTTACGTAGTGTCTGTGAGTAGCAAGTGCGCTTTCCTTTATAACAATCGCACATGAATACAGAAGGGCGTGCTACTTAGGCAGACTGCTAAACCTTTTCAAACGGTGTGGCTTACAAATGTGAGGTATTGGAGTCAAGTCAATGGACGCGGTATATTTGGACTCAATATCTCACCAAAAGAAGAAGAAGATTTCTTAAGATTTACAACCTCCTCTTTCAATCAGCAACTAGGCTACAATCTACAAATCCTACGTTAGACCCCGCTTCGACTACAATTAGGTCTTTTTGACTCTCGCTTCAGAAAACTCGCATTACAATGTGCAAAATCGCATCATCAAACTCTTCGATAATGTTTTGCGCCTCCCCATTACTCAATAGCAACTTAAACAAGACTAACCCACTCGGAATACTCCCACACCAAACAACCTTCTATTTTTGTACTAGTACAGTACTAGTACAAGTTCATCTATGGGTAGTACAACTCGACTGCTGAGCAATTTTCCGCAGTCAGTATTTCCGAGTTCGTACAACATCCAAAATTTTATACATCACCCACTACTTGAGCTTTCCTTGGATTCTTCCTCAATCTTGAACTATCCTAGTTTGAGGTCTATGGAGACTATCTTTGAAACTAAGCTTGTGATTTTTAAGGGTGATTCCGAAGCTAGTTTTTTTCATATGAAAAAAGATGTGAAGATTTTATTTTTGTACAAAATTTGGAAGTTTCTTGAAATTTCTTTGTTGAAGGTGATTAAATGATTCTCTCCTCATCTACTTATTGAAGGATTGATGAAGAGCCTCTAAAATTTCGGTTATAAATTTCGAAACAAGAGAAATATTCTTCACTACTTAAAAAGTGTTGGTTTCCACCAAAAAAAAAAAAACACGGAGAAATGTTTAAGCATTTATTACTGCAAAATCTTTCCCAGCAGTGTGAAATCTCCACAACCCCGAAAAATACATTTCGAACGCTGTTATTTTAGCTGTAAAAGTCGCGATAACAATCGCTGATCCACCATCAAAAATCCAAACAATAGAGACGCACCTGAGTTATAAACGGATTCCCACCCAGCAAACACGACCTGTCAGACAATGATACTCGGCGCACTTAATTACAGGTGGCTCAGAACGATGATTTGGTCGGAATGGACGGAGAGTCGCCGCGGTGGACGAAGATACAAAGGTACGACAGTGTCCATCGTGTGAGGGTGGACGGATGCAGGGTGCGGCTGGCGGGGTGCACCACCATGACCAGACAGACCCAGGAGCCGCCGTGAGTCAACTTCCGTTTTCCGGGCGACTTAAGAACGAAAAATGATGAACGCGTCTTTAAGGAAAATAATCAACTCCGCCCCGCAACAACATCCGTCACGGTGCATAGTCTCGCCTCTGTACACGCTGGTGCCCCGGCGTTGTCTGCTCTAGGAGATCTTTTGGGAACCTGGAACTTTTGTGATGTCTTTGTCTGGGGCGTTCAGGTGACTTCCCCCGAAAGACGTGTGGTGCTGGTGCTGCCTCGAATATGGAGGAAGAGTCGCTTTCCCACATTAGAGACCTTCCACTGCCACTTGACGTGTTTTTATCGCAGGTGGGTAAGGCAGTCGTCATGGTGCATCAGATAATGCCGACGACAGTCACTGACTAGCTGTCATCTAAATCCTGGCGCTGCTTAAGAATTTGTTATCCTGCAAACTAAGGAGCACAGCGCGCGCGACGGCATCCTAATGGGGCGTGGAGGGGAGGTGGCAACATAATCAACACGTGATGTGCATTTATGGCCCACGAAGGCTCCTTCAGTGCTGAGTAAACTGTCATTAGCCTGCCTGAATTGCCGGCATGGATGTGCCCCTGCAGGAGCGGCGAGGAGGCTCATTCGAGTCCTTGGAGCTGTTCGCAATGAACCACTTTTACGAGACAAGTGGAAATAAAGGACCTCGCTTTAGTCGAGTATTTATAGGCTTTTTACTATCTCCGGGAAATTTATCGAGACACTCCGCCACCCCAAGAAGTGCCTGCTTCCTCATAACTTAGTCCTTTTATCAATTGTTTTTCATGAGCCACTGGCAGGATGGATGGTCGTCGTTTTTTTTGTGATGTTTTTAAGGCAACTTTATTTTTATTGACGTACATACTTATGCGGAAGCTGTCATGTATCATTTGACAAATTCTTGCAGCGCCATTAAAATGATGAAGACTTAGGGCAAGTGTTTGAGTGGAATTCATGGGCCATTCACTTTCGGGGGTTGAAGGTCGAAGTGTTTTGTAAGGAATAAACATTGTCTAACGCGGCAGGACGACCGAGCTGAACCATAGTTCCACAAGCACTGAGGTCGGATTAGCACCTACTTTATGTCAGCCATTTGGGAGGAAAGTTCCCTCGTTCAAAAGTGCACAGTGAGTAAGTGCCGCACACGAGCTGAAAGCTAGAAAAGTCTTATTTGATATTTGTTTTCCACCAGAAACCTGCACACTGTTCACACTGTGCACCGCCAGATTATCGAACAATCATAGAATCGCTGCCTGACTTGAGTCTGCATAAAACGAATACATAAAGCCCGCCGTCGTCGCCGTGTTCATCCAGCTGCACTTACTAGACACTTTCTATTCGAGAATAACATGCAAATCCCAGCCAAAGAACTAGAAACGAATCTGCGATGCAAAAAGAATACGAACGAACGAACCCAAATGCAAATCGACTGCTTCACTTCTAGCGCTGCAGCGATCGGGACGACGCAAAAACGCAGCCCAACGAACCACGGGGATGCACTTACCGGAGACGATGATGGTCCATTATGGAAGTTGCGTGGTTCAATGTGCCTTTCTTTTTCTTGTCAATTGGCGAACTACGTTGCAGCTCTGTACGAACTCTCGTGTGTTATCTGCTAACTTCTTTACTTGTTGGGTGCTGCTGGCCCGGGTTCTGGCGAGGCTCGAGGGATTTCTTATTCCGTTCGTGTTCGCAGAATCTCTCTCGCTCATAACCAGGTTATTACAATCTCGTGTGATGCTTTAAGCTTGCGAAAGTGGAGATGCAGTGTGAAAAGTTAGTGTAATGTCTTCAACTTCATTGCCTTGTATTATGCTTGGGTAAAGGGTAAAGTGGATCGAGTTTGGATTTGGTTTTGTATAATAAACTTAAAAAAAAATCAGGAAACTGTTCTTGGAGATTCCATGTGTTCATTCAGGGTGGGTGTTTTTGTGGGCATTATTATACCTTGCTCAGGTGAAGGTGCGCAAATTGTGCATTTTGACTGCAAGAAAAATTCTTTGTGTTAGGCAGTTTTTTAGCGAAGTCATTTCGGCATTGGGCGGGTATAAGGCATAAAGAACTAATTACAGTATTCTAGAACCAATAAATGCGATTATGGTAAGGAATTCTTTCAAATTGGCTGCGCTTATTACCAAACACCTGAGTAAAAATACAACATGGCCTTACAACGGGCGAACACCAAACGTGATTGGAACATAGTCCTCGGCCGCCAACGTGTACAGATTAGTTCTTGGCCATTTAAATCTTTTGGTCAAGTTTGACCATCGTGAGGCCGTATGTCCTCCCATTAAAAATTGTTAAAAACTCTATGGCGATCACATCCCCCTTAAAAAGCCAAGCGGCCGTGGTTCGCCCGCTGTAAACCCCTTTTTTTGTATTTACTTGGGTAAGAAGTATAAAACCAAGCATTTTCAAGTTCGACAATATTAGGTGTGTAGGGAACTCCGCCGTCGTCTGGTCCCAAGTTCAGGGTGTGAAAGGAGGAGAATGATCGACCTGCCGAATTGCCCGGAATCGGGAAAGTGAAGAGACTAGACCAGAAACCGCATTTTTTAAAGCGGCACCGACAGCAGTGTATCCGTTGCGGGGACGTCCCGCGCGGACCGCCAGCTAACAGATCAAAGAAGAAAGAAGAAGATGTGTAGGCCGTTCAATCAAGGTAGTATTGGACGGCGTCGAATCCAACCCACATGTCATTTTGGCCGGAGTTCCCCAGGGGTCAATTCTCTCACCCGCCCTTTTTCTAATCTTCATTAATGATCTGCTCTCAATCCCCTCCAACCCACTTCACTGCTTCGCTGATGACGGTACTCTGAATTTCTCTTACTCCTTCGATAATATAAGACAAGCACGTGCCAGACCTTGTCTTTACCACCGTCAACTGATGTCGACTTCGATCAACCGGGATATCGAATCGATTCTTCATTGGGGTGAAATGAACCGCGTCGAATTCAATGCCACAAAAACGAAGTACTGTCTGATCTCCAACAAAAATTGTACCAACCTTCCTCCTATCTCAGTGGATAAAGAGAATCTAACGGCTGACTCAACTCTCAACATCCTAGGGGTAACTTTAACGGAGCATCTGCAATGGAATGATCACATATTTCAAATCGCCAAACAAGCCTCCCAATGCCTTGGATTTCTCAAGAGATGCAAGTTCCTCCACCAGCCAGCCGCATTGGCTACAATATACAAATCCTACATTCGGCCGCGCCTCGAATACAATTCGTATATCTGGGCAGGCGCCCCAAAAACCACCTTGGCTTGTCTCGATAAGGTGCAAAATCGTGCCCTCAAACTCATTGGTGATGGCCCCTTTCGCGCCTCCATAGACACCTTAAGCCACCGTAGGAATGTAGCAGCCCTCTCCATACTTTATCGCTATTACCATGGCGACTGTTCCACTGAAATTCAGGACCTCCTGCCTGCACGGCAATACTTTTCCCGCAACACAAGACTAGCACGCTCGGCTCACCCTCATACCCTACAGCCCCCCCGTTCGCGCACAATACGGGTTAGAAGTTCGTTTATGAATAGAACAACTCGACTGTGGAATAATCTGCCGCAGTCAGTATTTCCGAACTCGTACAATACCTTAGAGTTCAAACGTGAGGTTCATCGTCATTTACACCCTCCAGACCCCCTCTAACCTTTCCTATTCTCCTCTATTCTTCAAACCAAGCGTACTACTAGACATTGCACCATGAACTGAACGACATGACGGACTGGTAGTACAAAGGGTTACACCCAAGCTTGGTTTTTTCATATAAAAAAAAAGAAGATCTCCGGCAGATCGATGCGTTTTTATAGATGACCTTTCTTTACCACCTTCTGACGAATATTTCACTGATCATAGATCTTAGCTTCGTGTCTCCGCTGCACTTTATCCAATCATCATCATCATCATTGCGCTCCTTTAATCCCTCATGGGACATAGGGCGGAAACAGTTGCCCTCCAGCGGACTCTGTTTTGCGCGACAGCTTTCAGCTCCGACCAGGATCTCCCAGTTGTTGCGGCTTCTGCTAGTAGGGTTCTCCTCCACGTTGTTCTAGGTCGTCCTACTCGACGGGATCCTTGCGGATTCCAGTCAAGGGCCTGTTTGGCTAGATTTTCGTTTTCGCGTCGCAAGGTGTGGCCTACCCAATTCCATTTCCTTCGCCTGATTTGGTCGTCTATCCTTTCTTGGCCGGCACGGCGCCATAGTTCTTCGTTTGAGATTCTATCTTGCCAGCGAATTTTTAGGATACGACGAAGGCATCTGTTGATGAAGACTTGTAGGCGCCCTGTGATGAATTGGGTGACTTTCCATGTTTCGCAACCGTACAAAAGTACTGCCTTCACGTTGGAGTTGAACAGCCGCAATTTGGTGTTAGTTGAGATCTCCGTTGATCTCCATATGCGGAACAGGCATGCATATGCGCCTCGTGCTTTATTTATTCTGGAACTGACATCTTCTTCTGCACCGCCATTTTCGGTAATAATACTACCGAGGTAGCAGAATTTATTTACCAGTTCCACGTCACGGTTATTCAGCGCTATTCGTTCAATGGTGTTTGCATTTATCCGCATTTCTTTAGTTTTAGTCGGATTTAGCCTTAAGCCAGCTGGACTACTTTCTGTTGCCAAATTGTTAATCATGTTTTTGAGGTCCTGGTGTCTGTGGGCCAGCAAACAGATATCATCTGCGTAGTCGAGATCTTTAAGGCGGTCTAACAAACCCCATTGTATGCCGCCTGTTCTACTATCTAGAGCGCCGACAAGGATGTCATTTATTACTATAAGAAATAGTAAAGGCGAGAGTAGGCATCCTTGTCGTACTCCTGAGCTCACCTCGAAGCTGTCGGATAATTTTCCATTATGGAGAACTCTGCATTTGGAATTGTTATATAGGGCTTTTATCAATTCTATTATTTTATCAGGCAGTCCACGTCGCCGTAGTGCCTGCCATATAAAGCTCCTATTGACCGAGTCGAACGCTTTCTCATAATCTACGAAAGCAAGGTAAAGGGGGGATCGGAATTCAGTAGACTGCTCCACTATAATTCGTAAGGTGTTGATATGATCAATACATGAGCGGCCCTTCCTGAATCCGGCCTGCTGCCTCCTAAGCGTTCGGTCTACTGCCTCACTTATCCTAGATAGTAATATGTGGGACAAAATTTTGCCCACAGTAGATAGTAAACAGATGCCTCTCCAGTTGTCGCATATTGTTAGGTCCCCCTTTTTTGGTATTTTGACTATGATACCTTCCGTCCAATCCTCCGGAAAGGTACAGGTGTTCCATGCTATTTGTAGGATTGGCTGAAGCGCATCTGCTATGAGGCTTGAGTCGGCTTTCAACAATTCTGGCGGGATGCCATCTTTTCCAGCTGCTTTACCATTGGCCATCGCATGAATTGCGGTTACTATTTCCGTCTTGGATGGGGCTCGGATGGTGATTCGAATTGGCTGTGCATTGTTGCTGGTTTCCTGAGGTTCCTGTGTAAATGAACCATTCAGGGCGGCGAAGAAGTAATCTCTCCATCTTTGGAGCTGCTCCTCGTCGCTGGACAGCAGCCTTCCATCCGCACTCTTAACGGCATGCTT
Organism: Thereva unica; assembly: GCA_949987705.1. Taxonomy (NCBI): domain Eukaryota; kingdom Metazoa; phylum Arthropoda; class Insecta; order Diptera; family Therevidae; genus Thereva; species Thereva unica. The sequence continues at coordinate 85,536,975 of OX465285.1, forward strand.
TTTAGTAGAGTGCTTTCCCGAGAGCTGTTTAGTGATTTGGTACAGCACTTTACTGTTGCCTGTGTTTGCCGCGTTTTCCGCTTTTTCTGCGAGCTCATTTATCTGCTGCCTTTTATCACGCCGGACACTTCTCTTTACTTCCCGGTGTAAATGGGAGTATTCCCGTTCGTACTTTATCCAATACCAGATTGAAAAGGAGGCAGGCAGATCATCCTCTTTTTGGAGTTAGTTTAAGATGTTGATTGGTTTGGACAGTGTTCTGGATTTCTTTAGTTGGCTTAGCTTGGTCATTCTACATAATCGTGTCAGCGAACTCTCTTGTGGTTTTGTAGACTCTAACTATGCTCTCAAAGGCGGCCTTAAGGACTATGAAGAGGTGTTGGATTGAGTTTTGAAACTCTAGATATTTTTTCATTTATTTAAGTTCAGTCAACAATTCGTTGGGATTTGACCCCCACTTTCACAGCTTACATTTCTTTAACTTTCTTGATCTGTCTCCGAGCCAAAATGTACATATCTAATGCAATATTCCCTCCTCCAGCAGTCATTAACAAATAAATCGCGTTTCTGTAAGGAAGTGGAAACTACCGATTCTGCGAATCAATCGCCACT